>ML337873.1:0-28286 GCA_005239505.1 Nicotiana paniculata | reverse complement strand
GGGTGGTGCAGAAAAACAAAAAATAGAAATTTGAAATTACAAAAAAAAAAGTAAAAAATAAAAAAAAAATCGGGGGAGGGAGTTTAGTAGGGTGTGTGATAACAAAAAAAAGGCTGAATTTTCTTTTTAAAAAAGCCTTTTTGAGAAGAAGTTTTAAAAAATATTTTCCCTTCTCCTGATAAAAAAAATTTAAACTATTACCTATGTACCTTCTTTTCTTTTTCTGGTTCATTTTTTCTTTTTTTTTCTTTTTTTTTTTTTGACATTTGATATTTTTTGTCTTAAATGATTAATTTGTTGTTTAGAAAGCAATTTTTTTGTTAGTTTACAAATTTTTTCAAAATAATTTTAAGTGCCGCTCAATATAGTTTCGCCTTAGGTCACAAAATTCATTGAGCCACCCCAATACACAGGGGCTCAACAAATTTTGTGGCCTAAAGCCAAAATATATTAAAAGGCCCTTAACTTTTTTTTATTGTAAAATTCATATAATAATGAGATACAAAACAAACTCCTAGGATTTTGGCCTAATTGTGAGTGTACAACGTGTGATATACGAATTAGGTGCTCGTAATTAAAATATGGCATTAATTAAATGGAAAAAGGTAGAAAGGACATGGCGATAATCTATCCACTTTCGAACCTTGCTCCCCATTGTATTTGAAAATTTCTCTTAAAAAATGGGAAAATATTTCTTTCTAATGAATGAATCAATAAAATATGGTGACAAGAAATAGCCAATCAGAGAAACTGAATTAAATTAGAAAGTGAAATCATTAGAAACATATATAAAACATGAATGTACATAGAGGATAAAACAATTAGATTTGATAACGAAGGTGTCACGATCCAAAATTCACTATAGGTCGTGATGTCCGCCAACATCGTTTTTAGGCTAGCCAACACTTAGTTATTTATTTTATTATTTTTAAAATCGTAAATCGTGTTTAAATAGAGAGACCAATGCATTAAAATAAATCGTAGTTTGCTTACAGTTTAATAAGAATATAAGGTAAAAGTGTGCCAATGTAAAACGATCCATAAACAATTTCTAGAGCAACCCCCAAATACGGTGTCACAAGTGCATGAGCATCTACTAGAAAAATAATCAAATAAAATAACTTTCTAGAACAAGTTAGATAGGAGAATATAAATAACTCTGATGGAAACTCTGTATGATGTGGATCATAACATGGAATGCAGCTCATCGTAAAGTCCCGGCAACAACCGCGCTTTGCGCCCAAAAGACCACTAGACATATATATACTGTCACGACCCAAATTCCCCCAACCTTAGGGATCGTGATGGATCCTAACACCACACTTTCTAGGCAAGCCAATGTTAGAGTTTGCTCAACTATTTTCGTTAATTAGTTATTTAAACCGGATAGAATAATTTTAAATTAAACTCGATCTAATGGCTTTCAATAAATAATTTCGAATATAAAATAAATAAACAATAATTTAAGCGATTCACGAACTAATTAAATAAATCTAAAACTACCTTAGAGTCTGATGTCACAATTCACGAACTACTAAAGAACACTAAAAAAACTGAGCTGAAAGAAATAATGTAACTATTCTGAATATAATAAAACAACATTTATTCTGAATATAATAAAACAACGTTTATGAAAATAGGAGAAGACTCTCGGGATCTGCGAACGCCGGCAGATATACCTCGTGTCTCCGAATAAATGAATAGCCGCTCTAAATATCTCTACTGCTGGTCGGTACCTGGATCTGTACAAAAGAGTGCAGAGTGTAGTATCAGTACAACCGACCCCATGTACTGAGTAAGTGCCGAGCCTAACCTCGACGAAGTAGTGACGAGGCTACGGCGGGGAATTAACAACATATAACCTGTGACCATAATATATACAATAACGAAATAAAACAATTCTACACGAACAAGAAAAATATAACTAAGACAATAAATATAAAAGCAAGAAGGAATTCTAAACAATTGATTAAGTACTGCAACATAAATAAAATAACTCAACCGCCTTTTCTAGGCTTCACCTATAACTAACTCTGAAATAATTTTCAAGTTTCAAAACTTTAACTTTAAATAAAAATAGTGCCAAAAATACGAAAAGTAGTGAAAATAAAAAATAGTAAATTTTCAAATCTTTGTTTTTCTATGAAAATCAGTAAAAATATAAATGTCCTCCCTTATTGCTCTTTGTTGCGGCGTGCAGCCTGCTCCCACCTGTCCACCCTTATTGCTCCTCCCTAAATATATCACCCTTATTACTCATGTTGCAGCGTGCAACTCGATCCCACCTGTCCACCCTTATTGCTCCTCCCTAAATATATCACCCTTATTACTCATGTTGCAGCGTGCAACTCGATCCCACCTGTCCACCCTTATCACTCCTTGTTGTGGCGTGCGACCCGCTCCCACCAGACATCTCATATCAGTTTATTCATAAATTTCACAATTCAGGCCAAGCCTTTCACAATATTTTTGTTTCGACAATTGTAAAGAGAAAACAGTATAGCTCCTAAGCTTTAACCAATATCATTCCATAATAAAACCAGCCAAAATATATGTAACCACCGTAACACTATCAACCCAACTCAGTCTTTATTTACCATGATAGAATCAAGAGAACAACCAACACTTTTAACACACTTACAACAACAATTGAAAATAAATCAATGAAATCAAATAACCACGTGAACCTCAACAATCACGAAACAATTAAACTGCATTTCTCACAACTTCCTCAATAATATCAAAAATGAAACCAAGACCAAACACTGACCTCAATTTCGCAGGCCACTCACTGTTCAATTATGGCTTTTCCTTTAGAATCTTGCTTTAACTTGCTCGAATCTAATCATAATTAACTCAATATCATTAATTAAGGCTAAAGGAACTAACTTTATTGAAAATTACAATTTTTCCTTAGTTTTTTCGAAAAAAGTGAAAATCCGACCCGGGCCGGCTTGGTCTAAACTCGGAGTTCGGACCAAATTACGTTCACTCATTCACCCACAGACCCAAATATACAATTAGTTTTGAAATCCGACCTTAATTCGATGTAAAATTTTGATTTTTAAAAAATTCCCTAATTCTACTCAAACCCTCAATTTTTACCATAAAAATTATTAGTTTTTGCTTTAAAAGTGATGAAAAACAGTAAGGAATTGAAAGAACAAAGCTTAGTATTGATTATCTATGACTTGGGGATGGTATTTGGTGAAGAAAATCGTTCCTTGGGATGTGGGGTTCAAAAATATGAAGAAGAAAGGGTTCTGCCCGTTTTTGATTTGTTTTTATATCACTGACAGGGAACCTATGCATTCACATTCCATGGGATGCGTTCGCATAGGGTAAGGGGGCTGGGCCTTTGCAATCGCGGGAACACCAGTGCGTTCGCATAGAACACTAGCCTTCCCTCCCCAGGCCCACTTTAATGCAATGCGATCGCACAGTGGGGAGTGCGTTCGCACAGCTTAACCCAGGCAAAGCTACACGATCGCAGCCTTAGAGTCGCGTTCGCACAACACAAAGAAAGGCCCCCCTGAGACTACACTATGCGATCACGAACCTACCTATGCGATCGCATAGTACAAAAACCTGGACACCATCTAACAGAAAACCAACAATTCTCTTTAAGTGTAAAACACCCCTTGGCCTATCCGAAACTCACCCGAGCCCTCGGGGCTCTAAACAAAACATGCACGCAAGTCAAAAAATATCATACGGACTTGCTCGTGCGATCAAATCATGAAAGTAACATGTAAAACTATGAATTAAACCTCAAAACTCATCATTTTCACCAAGAACACTTAAAGTTCATAACTCTTCAACCGGATGTCCGAATCACATCAAATGAACTCTGTTTTTCACCAAATTTCACAGTTAACCTTTTAATAGCATAAAAAATCTGTACTGGGAACCGGAACCAAAATACGGGACCGATACCAATGATTTCAAACATTATTTTTTTTATAATTCATAAATATTTCCGCAAAATAATTTCTTTCAAAAATTGATTTCTAAGGCTTGGGACCTCGGAATTCATTTCCGGTCATACGCCCGAGTCCCATATTTTACGGCGGACCTCCCGGGATCATCGGAAAATGTATCCGGGTCCGTTTACTCAAAATTTTGACCAAAGTCAACATTTATCAAATTTAAATTCTAAAAATCACTATTTCTCATATTTTCACATAAAAGCTTTCCGGTTTCATGCCCGGACTGCGCACACAAATTGAGGTATTTAAAATTAGTCTATTTATAGCTATTAAGCAAGGAACCGAGTCTAAATTTATAAAATGACCCCTTGGGTCATCACAATCTCCACCTCTAAAACACACATTCGTCCTCGAACGGACATAGAAAGTTACTTGAAATGGTGAACAAGTGTGGGTATCTACTCTGCATGTCCAACTCAGACTCTCAAGTAGCTGCCTCAATGGGATGGCCTCTCCACTGCACTCGAACTAAAGAATAACTCTTAGATCTCAACTGGCGAACCTGCCGGTCTAAAATGGCTACCAGCTCCTCCTCATAAGTCAAGTTTTTTTTTAATTGGACAGAGCTGAAATCTAACACGTGGGACGGGTCACCATGATATTTTCGGAGCATTGACATTTGAAATACCGGATGAACTAAGGTTAACCCTGGAGGCAACACAAGTCTATAAGCTAACTCCCCCACTCTATAAAGAATCTCAAACGGCCTGATATACCTAGGGCTCAACTTACCCTTCTTCCCAAATCTCATAACACCCTTTATGGGCGACACACAAAGCAATACTCTCTCTCCAACCATGAATGCTACATCACGAACCTTACGATCGACATAACTCTTTTGCGTAGACTGAGCTGCACAGAGTCTCTCCTGAATAATCTTGACCTTATCTAAGGCCTCCTGAACTAAGTCTGTACCCAACAACCGAGCCTCTCCCGGCTCAAACCACCCAACTGGCGATCTGCACCGTCTACCATATAATGCCTCATAAGAAGCCATCTGAATGCTCGACTGATAGCTATTATTATAAGAAAACTCCGCTAACGGAAAGAACTGATCCCACGAACCTCCAAAGTTAATAACACAAGCACGGAGCATATCCGCCAGTATCTGAATGGTACGCTCGGACTGCCCGTCAGTCTGAGGGTGAAATGATGTACTCAACTCCACTCGGGTACCCAACTCACGCTGAACTTCCCTCCAAAAGTGCGAAGTAAACTGCATACCCCCGATCAGAAATGATAGACACGGGCACACTATGAAGGCGAACAATCTCCCGGATCTATAACTCAGCCAACCGCTCGGAAGTATAAGTACTTTCAATAGGAATGAAATGTGCTGATTTAGTCAGCCTATCTATAATAACCCAAACTGCGTAGAATTTCCTCTGAGTCCGTGGGAGCCCAACAACGAAGTCCATAGTGATACGCTCCCACTTCCACTCAGGAATCTCTATCTGCAGGTCTCTGATGCTCATACTTTACCTGCTGAAAATTTAAGCAGCGAGCCATATACGCAAAAATGTCCTTCTTCATTCTTCTCCACCAATAATACTGCCTCAAGTCTTGGTACATTTTGGCTGCACCTGGATGAATCGAATACTTAGAACTGTGAGCCTCCTCAAGGATTAACTAACGAAGGCCATCAACATTAGGCACACATAAACAACCATGTATCCTAAAAACACCATCATCTCCAACTGTAACTTGCTTGGCATCACCGTGCCGAACTGTTTCCCTAAGGACCGCCAAATGTGGGTCATCATCCTGCCGCTCCCGAATACGGTCAATTAGAGAAGACCGAGCGATTGTACAAGCTAGAACACTGCTGGGAGAAATATCCAACCTTACAAACTGATTAGCCAACATCTGAAGGTCTGAAGCCAACGGCCTCCCACCGACTGTAATATACGCAAGGCTGCCCATACTCACCGCCTTTCTACTCAATGCATCGGCCACCACATTGGCCTTCCCTGGGTGATACCATATGGTGACATCATAATCTTTTAGTAACTCTAACCATCTCTGTTGCCTCAAATTTAGATCTTTCTGCTTGAATAAGTACTGGAGGTTGCGATGGTCAGTAAAAACCTCACACGGCACGCCAAAACGATAGCGCCTCCAAATTCTCCATGCATGAACAATGGCTGCCAACTCTAAGTCATGAACATGGAAATTCTTCTCATGGACCTTCAGCTGCCGAGACGCATATGCAATCACCTGGACCTCATGCATTAATACTGTACCCAATCCAATACGAGATGCACCACAATATACTGTGCACAATCCTGAATCTGTGGGCGTCACCAACACTGGCACCGTAGTTAAATCCATCTTGTGCTTCTGAAAGTTCCACCCACACTCGTCTGACCACTTGAATGGGACACCCTTTCGGCTCAATATGATGTTAATAGTTGTTCATAATCAATTTCAGAATCACCCAATAACTTCACGTAACAATAATCCCCTTTCTACCCTTCACAATACTGATAACGAGATGCGATTCATGAAGACCTCATAATCATATACCCGAATTATCGTGTCTCATTTAACGCCACATGGGTGGTCACCTACCTTGTAGGTTAAGGCTCAATAATTATAGCAAGAATTTTGGCAATTTATGCACAGATAGTTAATTAATTAATTCATTCATTTGTTTATTTACTTATTTATTATTATTTAATACGTAATTTGTTGAATAAGTCTAACAGGTATGACTCCCTACCAGTACTATGGCAAAATTTTAACTCACAAGGGAGAATTTAAACACAAGAATTTCCATCACAAAGATCTCATCCTTACATAACTTCCACCACGGCTCGTAGCCCGGTTTAAATATATCTCAAATCATATTAAAATGTGAGTTTCTCGTCCTCAATTCTGAATCACAAGCAACATGCATATCGTGCCAATCGAAACATTCTATTTCCTTCCTTTAAATATTTTCGTTAAACAAAATCACAACACGTAATGATATACACAGTTATCTCCATAGAATTTCTCAATACAAGTATTCACATAAGTAGATTTTAGAGTTACGAAGCTCACCCGAGAGTGGAGCATATTAGAAGAATTTTATTAGATACGCATAACCGAATTAAGTTCAGGAAATCATCACTTTATAATAATTAGAGATTGTTCTTGTAATGACACCATTTAATGTAACGACCTCATCCATACCATAGAGAGTATATCAACAGGCTAGGTCTCCACCTCTAGGAATCTAACCTCCACTTTCGACATTCCGACTCCCTTTTTCCCTAGATGGTCATGTGAGTTGAGTTATAATTGCAATGGGGCACGTAGCCTGAGTGTTCTGATGAAATATGACTCTCCAAAGTCTAGGACAGTTTCTATCACTCGCTGAAATGAAGTATCAACTTGATGGCATGTTCTGACATTGTCATGGTGACCTGACACAATCGGTCAAACCTTATGCGCCACGCATTATGGAGAATCCGAGAAACAACTACCAGTGGTTGTCCTCTTCATGGGTTTGCTACAAATACCAGCGGCCCTTCTTTCTTTTACTATGCTAACTCAATGTTGTTGAGCCACCCCATTTATTCATATGCTCTTCATTATTCTTTGGGGTAACTCTTATCCCTATTGATGCACAGCGATCCCAACTGTAGAGCTTTATACAGATAATTCTTAGCACGAACCATATCGTATAGAAGCTCGTTAACCACTGTACTCCCTCTAGAGCACCCAAAATTCACAATCGTGACTTCCACGCTGGGTAAGCCTTCGCAAGTCCAACTTTATCTATTGCAAAAATCTCAGGCCTTATACCTTCCAAGACCAAACCGATATAACACATGACCCCGCAATCTACTCCTTGACGACTTCCCTACTTGGCACGAAGCCATAGGTCACAATATCTGATAATTCACAATGTTAAACTTCACAGCTCATATAAACCAACCCCGTTGCTTTCAACTATTCCCTTGTTTTCCAATACGGGAGTAGCTATAAATCCTTCTGGAATCTGTATTAGTCCCACATGTACCGACTGAACTAGAACCTCCATGTCTAGATCCATTTGAAACTGTAGAATAGGTGCTAATGTTCGAGCTTTAGAATGAGCTCTGGTTCTGTCTCTTCCCCTAATCGTAGCTGTCATTGGGGCTTCATCTCTTGTCCGGTTGTAGACACTTTGCGTGTTGTCGATATTTTGTGAGAGTACAAGAATAGACAAGTTCAATCATCAATGGTAGAATAAATTCACACGATAGAGTAGAATAAAATGGAGTTGTTTCCTAACTCAATAGCCTCCGAAAGATAAGTACAGACGTCTCCTTACCGATCCTTCAGACTCTACCAAGTTTGTTCGTGAATTGTGAGACCTAAGCAACCTAGTGCTTTGATACCAACTTGTCACGACCCAAATTCACCCAACCTTAGGGATCGTGATGGCACCTAACACCACACTTGCTAGGCAAGCCAATGTTAGAGTTCGCTCAACTATTTTCGTTAATTAGTCATTTAAATCGGATAGAACAATTTTAAATTAAACTCGATCTAATGGCTTTCAATGAATAATTTCAAATATAAAATAAATAAACAATAATTTAAGCGAGCCACAAACTAATTAAATAAATCTAGAACTACCCCAGAGTCTGGTGTCACAATTCACGAACTACTAAAGAATACTACAAATACTGAGCTGAAAAAAATAATATAATTGTTCTGAATATAATAAAAAGCGTTTATGAAAATAGGAGAAGACACTCGGGATCTACGAACGCTGGAGGATATACCTCGTATCTCCGAATAAATGAATATCCGCTCTAAATATCTCTACTAGTGGTCGGTACCTGGATCTGCACAAAAGAGTGCAGAGTGTAGTATCAGTACAATCGACCTCATGTACTGAGTAAGTGTCGAACGTAACTTCGACGAAGTAGTGACGAGGGTACAACGGGGCATTAACAACATATAACCTGTGACCATAATATATACAATAACGAAATAAAATAATTCTACACGAACAAGAAAAATATAACGGAGACAATAAATATAAAGCAAGAAGGAATTTTAAACAATTGATTAAGTACTGCAACATAAATAAAATAACTCAGCCGCCTTTTCTAGGCCTCAGCTATAACCAACTCTCAAATAATTTTCAAGTTTTCAAACTTTAATTTTAAATAAAAATAGTGCCAAAAATACGAAAAGTAGTGAAAATAAAATAGTAAGTTTTCAAATCTTTGTTTTTCTTTGAAAATCAGTAAAAATATAAATGTCCTTCCTTATTGCTCCTTGTTTCGGCGTGCAACCCGCTCCCACGTGTCCACCCTTATTTCTCCTCCTTAAATATATCACCCGTATTACTCTTGTTGCGGCGTGCAACCCGATCCCACCTGTCCACCCTTATCACTCCTTGTTGCGGCGTCTAACCCGCTCCCACCAGACATCTCATATCAATTTATTCATAAATTTCACAATTCAGCCAAGCCTTTCACAATATTTTTGTTTCAACAATTGCAAATAGAAAACAGTATAGCTCGTAAGCTTTAACCAATATCATTCCATAATAAAACCAGCCAGAATATATGTAACTACCATAACACTGTCAACTCAACTCAGTCTTTATATACCATGATAGAATCAAGAGAATAACTAGCACTTTTAACACACTTACAACAATAATTAGAAATAAATCAATGAAACCAAATAACTACATGAACCTCAACAATCACGAAACAATTAAACTGTATTTCTCACAACTTCCTCAATAATATAAAAAATGAAACCAGCAGGAACATAATTATATATACATATACATATATATTATATATACATATATATATATATATATACATACACCTCGTAAAAACAATGCCAAACCGCTCAACCGTTTTGTACCACAAGGGCACCAGCTAAACAACCAATACTCTTTTCAGAATAACCACCACAATATTTAACAACAAAATCACAAGGCCAAGTAGTCATAGAAACAATAATGAACATAGAACAATTAAGGCAAGAATCAATTAAGTTGGAAACGGGAAATGGATCATGCTTAACAGGTAATTTGGTGGTGCATAGATACTCGTCACCTCACCTATACACCACACACATGCATTTCACATAGCAAACATCCTATTCCCCCAAGTCAAAGTTAGACCAAACACTTACCTCAATTTCGCAGGCCACTCACTGCTCAATTATGGCTTTTCCTTTAGAATCTTGCTCTAACGTGCTCGAATCTAATCATAATTAACTCAATACCATTAATTAAGGCTAAAGGAACTAACTTTATTGAAAATTATAATTTTTCCTAAGTTTTTTCGAAAAAAGTGAAAACCCGACCCCAGGCCCGCTTGATCTAAACTCGGGGTTCGGACCAAATTACGTTCACCCATTCACCCACGAACCCAAATATGCTATTAGTTTTGAAATCCGACCTTAATTCGATGTAAAAATTTAATTTTTACAAAATTCCCAAATTCAACCCAAACCCTCAATGTTTATCATAAAAATTCTTAGTTTTTGCTTTAAAAGTGATGAAAAACAATAAGGAATTGAAAGAACAAAGTTTCGAATTGATTACCTATGACTTGGGGATAATATTTGGTGAAGAAAATCATTCCTATGACTATGGGGTTCAAAAATATGAAAAAGAAAGGGTTCTGCCCGTTTTTGATTTGTTTTTATATCACTAGACAGGGAACCTATGCGTTCGCATTCCATGGGATGTGTTCGCATAGGGTAAGGGGGTTGGGCCTTTGCGGTTGCGGAAACCAGTGCATTCGCATAGAACACTGGCCTTCCCTCCCCCAGGCCCACTTTAATGCAATGCGATCGCATAGTGGGGAGTGCGTTCGCACAGCTTAACCCAGGCAAAGCTACGCGATCGAAACTTTAGAGTCGCGTTCGCACAACATAAAAGAAGCCCCCCCTGAGACTACACTATGCGATCACGAACCTACCTATGCGATCGCATAGTACAAAAACCTGGACACCAGCAAATAGAAAACCAACAATTCTCTTTAAGTGTAAAACACCTCATGGCCTATCCGAAACTCACCCGAGCCTTCGGGGCTCTAAATAAAACATGCACACAAGTCAAAAAACATCATACAGACTTACTCGTGCGATCAAATCATGAAAGTAACATGTAAAACTATGAATAAAACCTCAAAACTCATCATTTTCACCAAGAACACTTAAAGTTCATAACTCTTCAACCGGATGTCCGAATCACGTCAAACGAACTCCGTTTTTCACCAAATTTCGCAGTTAACCTTTTAATATCATAACAAATCTGTACCGGGCTCCGGAACCAAAACACAGGCCCGATACCAATGATTTCAATTATTATTTCTTTTCTATAATTCATAAACATTTCCACAAAACAATTTCTTTCAAAAATTGATTTCTAAGGCTTGGGACCTCAGAATTCATTTCTGGGCATACGCCCGAGTCTCATATTTTACTGTGGACCTTCCGGGATCGTCGAAATATGGATTCGGGTCCGTTTACTCAAAATGTTGACCAAAGTCAACTTTTATCAAATTTAAATTCTAAAAATCACTATTTCTCATTATTTCACATAAAAGATTTTCGGTTTCACGCCCGGACTGTGCACGCAAATTGAGGTATTTAAAATTAGTCTATTTATAGCTATTAAGCATGGAACGGAGTCTAAATTTATAAAATGATCCCTTGGGTCATCACAATATACCTGTACCATAAGTGCTGCAAGTGTAGTATGAGTAGGTAAATCAATACATACCCGGTAAGTATCTAGCCTAATCCAGAGAAGTAGTGACAAGGGATCGATATCGACACTTACTAGAGATCCATTAAAGCAATATAAAAATCATGAGAAGATATGAAGCACATAGTTGTAATGGGGGTAAAACTGTAAGTTATATAATCCTACATAGAAAATGCAAGGCATCAGGGGAATGATAATCTCGTGAATATTCAGACTGCTAGCGATATAACGCACGATTATGCCGAGGTCGTACGACCCGATCCCAGAAGGAATATGATATTGCCGAGGCGAGCAACCCGATCCCTTCATAATGTATACACTGCCGAGGTTCGAGAGGCACGGACTATAGATGCATCTATTATACTGCTGAGGTGAACGGTCCACTCCCATAAGAGTATGGTACAAAATTTTGCCTAGGTGAACGACCGATCTCATCAGAATAAGAAGCTTTAACGGGTCTTGTACCCCAATCACGAATAAGCAAGTTATGAACTTTAAGGAAAGCTTTACGATGAAAATGCACAACGATGGAGGAATTCATAAGGGAAGCACAAAATATCTTGTGGGTTATCAAGTAGATCGTCACATTTCTAAAATAGCGAGTCTATCACCCTATGCAAGCCGAGCCTCAAGTCGTAACGCAAAATAAAAGAATTTAAACGACCAAAGATAACTCAAATAGTACAATTATAGCATGGCGTGAAGCTAAATCTACCCAAACATAATCATGAAGTCTAGCATACGCACAGACACTCGTCACCCCATATGTACGTAGCTGCAGAACATGTAGCACATAAGAATATAACACCTACGAGGTAATTTCCTCCTCACAACGTTAGACATGAGACTTACCTCGCTCTGAAGTTTCATAACTGGCTCCAACGCCTCTCTAACACCTCAAATCAAATGCCCATCGATCTGAACTTGTCAAACAGTCATGAAAACCCAAAAAAAATATACTCCAACATCATTAATTAATTTATTTATGACAATTTCCAACTCCGCTCGAAAAGTCAATAAAGTCAATCCGGACTCACATGCCCGGATTTCAAAAATTATTGAAAATGAATATAACCCATAACTCATATGGTCTATATCCATAAAATCATCCAATTTCGTTCATGAATCGATCCTCAAATCAAGGATTTACTATTTCTCAACTTTGGGGCTCAAAATCGCAATTTCTACAATCGAAACATGGATAAAAATAATAACAAACGAAAATAATAATTGATAAACATCATAATAAAGGTCATAAATTTATCCGCTTGTTGAGACGGGAACAACGCCACAAAAATCACCTCAAGCGGAGCTCTAGAACTCAAGATATGCCCAAAATACAAATGTTTTTGGTTTAAAACATTGTCTTGATGATATTTCTTCATCGCCTTCACGGGTTACCTTCGCGTTCGTGTAGAGAAACTTTTCGCATTGACCGGTCAACCCAGAAGTCCTTCTTTGCGTTCGTGGAACCTTTCACGCGTTCGCGAAGAACAAAGCTTCGCACCAAAAACCAGCAATTTTGTCTGACATGAAAATTGACATACCTCTCTCATATCAGAATTTGACGACGATTCTTGTTGCTATGGCTCCGTAATTATGATACGGATCTAATGATTTAATCTATCACAAAGCAAAGGTCATTTTCTCAATATAGTTCCCTTTATGCCCAAAGAAACGACGTTGAAATATCAAATAAGAGTGGGACACAATTCAAACACATCTGAAACACACCTGAGGCCCCCCGACCCCGCCCAATCACGCAAACCAATCCAAAACATAATACGAACCTACTCGAGGCCTCAAATCACACCAAACAAAATCAAAACCATAAATCGACGATTGAAACCTTCTTTATACTTTCAAACTTCAACGAACGCATCCGATTCATACTTAAACATTCCGGAATGACGCCAAACTTTGCTTGCAAGTAATAGATCACGATACAAACCTATTCCAAGGCTCGAAACCTCAAACGGACATCGATAACATCAAAGTTCACCTCAAACCAAACTTAGAAAATTCTAAAACCTTCAAAATGCTAACTTTTCACAATAAGCGCCGAAATGCTCCCAGGTAACCCGATACTCAACTCGAACATATGCCAAGTCCGAAATCATCATACGAACTTATTGGAACCTTCAAATCTCGATTCCGAGGTCGTTTACTCAAAAGTCAAACCTTAGTCAATTCTTCCAACTTAAAGCTTCCAAAATCCATCTGAATCAACTCTAAACTTCTCGAAGTTCGATTCCGACTACGTGTACAAGTCATAAACACATGAAGTGAAGTTACTCAAGGCCTTAAACCGTTGAACGACGCACTAGAGGTCAAAACGATCGATCGGATCATTACAGAAGGTAAATACATTATTCGATTAAACGAGAGAGAAATTTATCGTTATTTACCACTCAACCATATAAAATTAATTAAATATTTTAAAATATTATATTAATAATAATTACATAAAATATATGTGACACATAGTATTTCAAATTGGGGCCCTCAATATTTTCGGGGCTAAGGCAATGGCTTCATTTGCCTTACCCTTAGGCCGCCCTTGCCTGTATATTTGTCAACTATTTTTTTGATTGAGCAACTATACAGTGTAAATATCCAAAATTAGAAACTTCGTTTTGCAACGGCAAAGTGCTCTCAGTAGCCCTTTCTTTTGTAATAATGCATATTAACTATCATAGAATTTCCTTTTTAACCCCCCAAAAAAAAACTCAGCATTTCACATTTAGTGAAATTGAACTGCACGCTCTTTATTCCCAAAAAGAAATTGAAATACGTCCTCCCGCATATGACAAATTGCACATAAACGATAATAACAACAATAAAAATACCAAATTCGAGGTTAATTGTGACCCTACCAGCCTAATGACACGTCTGGACTTCAAACAAGACAAAGAAAGTAACAAACATAAGTTTGTCTCTTGTATTTATTATATTTAATGTAAGAAAAAAACATAAATGTCAGAGAGTAATTTGTTGAATTCAGAATGATTCTGTAGGTGTTTTTCTTTTTTGTATTTATTTATTGTAGTTGTAGTACCTCGACTTTCTCTCTTTATGCATCATTCAGTTAACGTTAACTTAGATAAGAGCATCATAAGTGTGTACTAATCTAATGTCAGTATAGTAACAGTATAATTACTTCATTTTAATGACGTCACTAATGTTATATTATCATTAATGCAACTGTCTCTTTATGCATCATTCAGTTACGTTAACTTAGATAACATTATCATAAGTGTGAACTAACCTAAAGTCAATATAGTAACAGTATAATTACGTCATTTTAATGAAGTCACTAAAGTTAGGGTCCGGAACCAAAATGTGGTTTTTTAGACTATGTAGACCAAAATAAGTCAAAAAAAAAAAAGAGTATCAAAATATATATAACGCCACACTATGTGGCGCTATACATTAACGGTAACTGTGTTGTTAATGTATAGCGACACATAGTGTGGTGTTATACACTTTTTTTCTGACAGACGAGTATAACGTCACTATACCTGGCGCAATACACTAAAAGCACTACAAGGCTGGTTGGTCCACTGGTTGAAAGGTAAATATTAAATTAATTTTGTCCTTGAGGTACAAAGTTCAAACCCCTACACCCACATAATTATATTTTCCTATTTCTTTTTCATTTTTTGTTTCTTTTCATTATTTGGTTTAAGTGTTTAGATATAAATACTTTAATAGAGAAGTCATTTATTATTTTTTTTAAAAATAACCAATACTTTTAATAGTTATTATTTTGTGTTATACATAAAACAAAATTATTTTTTTCTTTTATTTTCAAATTAGAATTATAAGTTCTACTTTCAAATTAGAATTTTGGTATAAAATAAAACTTATAATTCTATAATACACATTAATTAAAACCAGAATCATTTTCTTGCAAAAAAAAAGAAAAAGAAACAAAAAAAAAATGTAAGCAGAAGCAGAAAAGACAATGCATATACCTGTGTATAGAGTGTAGAGAAGCAAGACAAGAAGCAAATGTTCTATGATTTTTTCAGGAATAATTTTCTAATTGTTTTTTTGACTAGGGGTGGGGGTGGGTGGGGTGGGTAGTGTTTGTCTGGTTTTGGTGTATGTGGGGTTGAGGTGTGAATCCAAAAGAGTTAAAAAGCGTTACAAAGGTTTCTTTTGAACTTAAATTCAAGTTCATTTCTTGGGTTGAACTACAAAATTTAATTCGAATTATGACTAATCCCTAAGCCAAGAGAAAGATTTTAACTACGTATATTCTAACTACGAAGAAGATAATTGCTAAAAATAATCAATACTTTTAATAGTTTTGAAAATAAAACTTATAATTCTAATTTAAAAATAAAAGAAAAATAATAATTTTGTTTTTACATATAACACAAAATAACAACTATTAAAAGTATTGGTTATTTTTTAAAGAAATAATAAATGGCTTCTTTATTGAAGTATTTATATTTAAACACTTAAATCAAATAATGAAAAAAAATAAAAAATAAAAAAGAAATAGAAAAATATAAAAATGTTTGTGTAGGGGTTTGAACATTGTACCTCAAGGACAAAACCCACTTCACATCTACCTTTCAACCAATGGGCCGAGCAACCTAGTTGTGCTTTTAGTGTATAGCGCCAAGTATATTGGCGTTATACTCGTCTGTCAGAAAAAAAGTGTATAACACCACACCATGTGGCGTTACACATTAACGGCACAATTACCATTAATGTATAGCTCCACATAGTGTGGCGTTATATATATTTTGGTACTCTTTTTTTTGACTTATTTTGGTCTATAGAGTCCAAAAAAACAATCCGGACTCAAATAAAGTATATTATCACTAATGCTCAATTGATTGATATGATTTTATTTGTTTATTTTCTTTCATTTTGGGAACCAGCAACTGTGCTAATACTCCATAAACAAGGTGCTTTTTC
The DNA here is from genome assembly GCA_005239505.1 of Nicotiana paniculata. NCBI lineage: Eukaryota > Viridiplantae > Streptophyta > Magnoliopsida > Solanales > Solanaceae > Nicotiana > Nicotiana paniculata. The sequence goes on along the minus strand of ML337873.1, from coordinate 11,636 downwards.
ATGAGTCTTGTTGGTTATATGTAAGGGTGACAAGTGGGTCGGCTCGGCCCCAAAGGGGCCAAACAGGCCAGTCTCACTAGCCGGTCTCGGTCCCTAAATAAACGGGCTAAACGGTCCCGAGCTAAATATACTTTTTGTAGGAACCGGTCCGGGACTGGGTCTACTATCTCATGGTCCCAGGCTAAACGGGTCAGGCCCGCGGTCCATGCAGGCTAAATGGACCCAACGGTTAAGCAATAATTTTTTTAATTAAATAGAACTTAGAGACAAAAAGATACTAAAAAAAATCTAATGCAATGCCTTGTAATTTTATTATAGAATTGTGTCCCAATTTTTTAATTCAAATTTAAAGATAAAGATATTGTAAAAAAAATATTCAAAGTAATGCGTTGTAATTTTATTATAGCAATAAAAAATATAACAATATCTTTCTTAGTCTTCCTGTCCCCTATAGAATGAGCACAACAAGGTGCTAATACCACCATTGAGAAGAAAATGGAACTAATCAAGAAATGCCAAAATACAAGTTAAATACTAATTTTTGTTCATACAAGCTACATACTATATCTTACAAACTTCATAAATCCTTCAAGGTTCTGAGAAAGTTTCGTCGGTGGTGGCAGAAAAGTAGCTTGTTCATCGCCCCTTCCATTGTCGTGCGAAACAGCATCCTCAGCAAGTTCAGCTAGCATTTTTTTATAAGCTCCGTCTACCTATGGTTGTGATTCAGCAAAAAGTTTAAAATTTCTTCTTTCTAAACGGATCCAATCTCTGAAAAGTACTGATTTTTTCAAGTTATCCCTCATAGACTGTCTATGATCACTGATTTGAAGTCTCGCTTGATTGAAAGCACTCTCCAATGCCACTATTGAAGCTTGAATAATTAAAATGTCTCAGGTCATCCTTGAAAGAACCGGAAAGTGTTTTTCTTTGTCCTTCCACTATTGATATATTGATATTGATTTTGTAAGAAAAATAAAGAATGAGGGGGTATTTTTAGTAGAAAATAGGAAAAAATTGTAATAATAAAAAATTTGAGATTAATTAGTTGGGAGGAGGGGTTAGATGTCTATTTTTTAAATACCCAATAACTAATTTTTAAACACCCAACGACTTCTTTTTTCATAAGCCAAACAACTCTTTTTTTTAAAATATATTCGTTGGGCCCGCCAAGGGATCGGACCGGTCCGTTGGGGGCCAAGCGAGTACGGTCATAATAGTTCCTTGCTAAAAATCGGCCTAAGCACGAGCCCCCCTCTCGCAGGCCAAACGGTCTCAGCCTGTTTAGCTTACTTAGTCCGTGATCCGATTCCGACTCGACCCAATTGCCATCCTTAATTATATGGCATAGAAAGTAAAATTTCTCCAAGGTTTATATATACCGAAGAAAGCGGACATTTTGTAAGTGATCACTTGTGCACTAGAAATTTTCAATAAATTTTTCTCTCTTTATTGAAACGATGTAATAATTATTTGTATTAAATACTATTCCCTCGTTCATTTTTACCATTTCATTATGGACTTTGCAAGCTCCTTAAAAAATAATAAATGAAATGCATGATTTACCATGATACCCATATTAATTGATGCATATCTTTAGCGGATTTGAGAAACAGATTTGAAATGTATAATTATTATTATGAGTATAACAAGGAAAAAAAGAAATTATCTTCTCTTTATATGCTAAAAGTAACAAGTGAAAATAAAAATTTATTTTTAGAATACTGGACAAGTAAAGACGAATGAAAGAAGTATTTTTTAACACTAGTGTTTGGTGTGTTTGTCTTCGCCTCCGGTACATGGATATGTATTAGATACTTATGTTCATCAAAATTTAGACAGGAAAGAATTTTCATAACATTTTACATTTATAGAGATTTTGATCTCGGTATCCTATAAGTTTCAATCTAATTTTATGAACTATTAACCCACCGCCCATGTGCGTACACTTCAAATAGTAAAAAGCTAACTCTGTCTATCAACACCAAATTTCATGATTAGACAAATAGCGAAAATAACCCAAGTCAAAATCTTCTCAATATATTTGAACTAAGATAAGACAATAAATTGACACATATGATAATACGGGCAGCAACTATATCACAAGCAAACGAAAAATAACAAGGTAAAAGTAATCAAGATACGAGACATCAAATTTACGTGGAAAACTCCTTCAACATGAAGAGGCAAAAGACCACGGGACCAAAGGCCCTCAAAGCTCTACTAAATCAATCAACAAGAGTTACAAATGTTCTCTAAATTGGCTACAAATCAAGTTCCAAACCAAGAGCAACAATAATAATAATATTGCACCAAAACAATTGAACAAAGTAGAGAAATCACCCCAAAACCGAGCTACTATTTACGCCTCCAAAATCGAAGTTACATGTATCCAAATCCAATCTCTACCGTTGAACTCCAAGAACCAGTTTGAGAACTCCCAATTCAAATTAGAGCATGATTCAATGGTTAACGAGTCGGAAACTCTAATTAAAACGGACTGCCTGGGCAGAAATTTTCTGGAGCAAAAGAGCACACTTTTCTCTCACAAGGCTTCAAAAATGGATGCCCCCTTATGTTTTCTCTTTCTTGTATTTCTAATCTAAAAATTAAAATAGGCCATATTTATGTTTGAAATTAGTGGGCTATAGGTTGGTGTAGGTTAGGTCTAAAAGGTATTTTATTTATCTACATAAAAAGGTAAAAATAGTACGGGCTAGCTAGTTTTCGGACGGGTAATTTAAAAATAGCAAGTGTTTGCAAAGTCATTAAAAAATAACCACTATTTTACTGCAATGCGGAAAGTTTCAGCATAATATATTGGAGATTGGTGCACCTGTGTACACACAGAAAGTTCCAGCATAATATACTGGAGATTGGAGCCCCTGTGTATGAAATTCCAGCATATTATGCTGGACCAGTATATAATGTTGTAACTCTAGTATATTATACTATAACTCCAGCATAATTTGGAATATTTTTCGGATTTTGAACAGTATTTTCTTTCAGATTTATCTTTACATGAAAAATGATTAAATTTAAATTACTTTTAAAATTGTGGCTATTTTTCAGTTACCACTTATAAATATGTTTTCTTTTTAAATTCACCCCATAAAAAGGGAAAAATCCCAAAAAAACCAACACATACAAGGTCTATCTTGTTGAAATTTTATACCCATGAGAGAAAATATTTGCATGAATCATGCCAATTTAAACGGAGGGAGTATATGTTACTCGCTAATTGCATTGATACGGGGGGAGTCTTTATTTGAAAATATTGACCTCCAGACTTGGTGATTGAGACTCCGCGGGCATAGCACGTAACATGTCTAATAGCCTGTTTGGCCTAGTTTTTTTAAGTTGAAGTGTTTGACCAAATTTTAAACGAAAAAAAGTATTTTTGAGTAAAAGAAGTGATAACTTCTAGTGATTAAGCTTCAATGTAGAAGAAAAAAGAAGAAGATACGGAGAAGCATCACTGGAGAAGAAACCGTTATTTTCTCATAGAAAGATACAGAGTACATGTACAGTGCTTTTTAACTTAAGTTAGTTGCATACACCTGTCATTAACTAACTAACTACTCTTAGTTAACTAACTACAGTTAACACTAACTAAGCTAGCTAACTGTAGTTAACCTCATATCTTGTTAACACCCTCCCTCAAGCTGATGGTTGAAAAATGTCTTTCAACCCCAGCTTGGACAGTAGATAGTCATGCTGCAACTTTCCAAGACTCTTAGTTAATAAATCTGTCAGTTGCTTCTTAGTAGAAACATGAAAACTCTTGATCATTCCCTGAACAATTTTTTCTCTCACAAAGTGACAGTCAATATTTATATGCTTTGTTCGCTCATGGAAGATAGGATTAGCTGCAATCTGGATAACAGCTTTACTGTCACAGTATAACGAAATGGGCCGGTTGATGTCAAATCCCAGCTCTTTTTATAAGCCTGTCAGCCAAGTCAGTTCAGCAACTGTGGAGGCCATGCTTTTAAATTCTGCCTCTGCTGAACTTCTGGCTACTGTATCCTGTTTCTTCGACTTCCAGGATATAGTAGCATCTCCAAAATTTACTAGATATCCTGTAACAGACCTTCTAGTCTGTAAGCAACCTCCCCAGTTTGAGTCACAATAAGCTGTAAGTGTGCCTGAGCTGTATGAGGGCATTAGCAGACCTAGAGCAGGTGCTGCCTTGATGTATCTTACAACTCTGTGAGCAGCTTCAAGGTGTGACTGTTTTGGCTTGTGCATAAATTGGCTGAGCACTCGTACAACATAGGCAATATCAACTCTGGTCATAGTAAGGTACAACAACCTTCCTATGAGTCTTTGATATTGACATGGATTTTCTAGTAAACTGTCCTCTCTTGCTGTATCTGAGACTGAGTCACCTTTGATAAATGAGTCATACTCCACAGAGGTTAGTTTCACATTGGACTCTAGTGGTGTACCAGCTGGTTTGGATCCTCCAAGTCCCATTTCAGATATAAGTTCCAAAGCATACTTTCTTTGGCTCATTACTATGCCTTTTCTAGACCTAGCAAACTCTATGCCCAGAAAGAATTTCAGCTCTCCCAAATCCTTCATTTTGAACATGAGCTTGAAGTCATTACTTGTTTTAATAATCAGATCAGAGCCGGTACCTGTCACCAGTAGATCATCTACATACACCAAGACTATTGTCAGTGCAGCCTGCTCCCTTTTGGTGAAGAGAGAGTAGTCATAGTGGCTTTGAGTGAATCCAAGACTCATTAGTGCATCAGTTAGTTTCTTGCTCCATTGCCTAGGGGCTTGCTTCAGGCCATACAAAGACTTGTGAAATTTGCAAACCTTAGAAGTCCATCCCTGGCTTGCAAACCCCTGAGGAATCTCCATGTAGACTTCCTCTAGAAGATCCCCTTGTATAAAGGCATTATGGACATCCATTTGAAAGATGGGCCAGTGCTTAGCTGCTGCAAGGGCAATGACAGATCTTACTGTGACCATCTTGGCCACAGGAGAGAAAGTTTATGTGTAGTCAAGCCCCTCATGTTGACTGTACCCTTTAGCCACTAGCCTAGCCTTATATCTTTCCACAGCTCCTGAAGCAGTGTATTTCACCTTATACACCCATCGACAACCTATAGGCACTTTCCCAGAAGGAAGATCAATAATGCTCCATGTATGATTATCATCTAAGGCTGCAATCTCTGATTGCATAGCATTAATGCAATGTGGATGTTTTATTGGTTCATCATAGGAATGAGGCTCTTCAACAGATGAAAAATCTATAAGAGCAGCACCAAAAGACTGGGATATATGATCATAGGATAGGTAGTTTGACATAGGATAATAGCAGGTAGCATTACCTTGTTGTTGAGTGACATAATATTTAAGCCAGACAGGAGGTCTACTAGTTCTGGTGGATTTTCTACAGGGCTCAGAGACAGTAGAAGGCATAGAGCTGTTAGAATCATCAGCTGTCTCGACAAATTCTATGGATCCTGATGAAGGTTGATCAACTGTGTCTGATATGCCACTGTCTAAAACTGGCGTTGTAGATTCAATACTAATTGAGGTGGATGATATAGAAGGAGAAGTAGAGGCAGGTAGAGTGTTGAGGTCGAGGACTGGGAACAGAGATGATATAGTAGTGGGAAGATGGTTGAAAGGAAAGACATCTTCTTTGAACACTACCTCTCTCGTGACTTGAAAACTCTTTGAGTGAATAGCATACATCTTGTACCCCTTCTGGGTCAAAGAGTAACCAACAAATATAGTTGGGACAGCTCTTGGTGAGAATTTGTCCCCTCCTTTGAGATCAGTAACATATCCCAAACAACCAAACACTCGCAAATGTTGTAGTGAGGGCAACTGGCCATGCAACACTTCATAGGGACACTTGCCTTGAAGAGTAGGTGTAGGCAGTCTGTTGATCACATAAACAGCAGCCAGAACACATTCTCCCCAGAACCGTAAAGGAACTGAGGCTTGGAACCTCAAGGCTCTTGCAGTGTCCAAGATATATCTGTGACTCCTTTCAGCAACTCCATTTTGCTGAGGAGTGTAGACACAAGAACTTTGATGGACGATTCCAAAAGACTACAGTAATACTGTCATTTGTGAATTAAAGAATTCACAACCATTGTCAGACCTAAACACTTTCACAGAACAAAAAAAAACATTCTGGACCATGAGTAAAAAATTTCTCATCACTACAACTACTTCACCCTTAGAAGGGAGTAAAAATAGCCAAGTATATCTGGAATGATCATCAACTAAGGTTAGAAAATATCTTCTACCATCATGAGTAGTAACTCTGTAAGGTCCCCATACATTACCATGAATAGTGTGAAAGCAAGTAGTAGAGACAGTATTACTTGAAGTAAATGGCAGTCTTGATTGTTTAGCTAGAGGACATACAGTACAATGACTTTCAGATGAATCATGCTTTATAGATTGAAAAACTTTCATCTTCGTCAAAGTAGTAAGTGGCACATGCCCTAGTCTTTTGTGCCAGAGATCTACACTCAGTCTACTGCCAGTTATTGTATTTGCAGAAGAGAATTTAAGACACCTTTACCCTGAGACACAGGTACTTCAGCAGAATCCACCTGAAGTTTGCGATGAAGTACTTCATCAGAATCTACCTGAAGTTTGCTAGGTACTTCAGCACCTTTACCCTGAGACACAGGTACTTCAGCAGAATCCACCTGAAGTTTGCGATGAAGCACTTCAGCAGAATCTACCTGAAGTTTGCTAGGTACTTCAGCACCTTTACCCTGAGACACAAGTACTTCAGCAGACTCTACCTGAAGTTTGCGATGAAGTACTTCAGCAGAATCTACCTGAAGTTTGCTAGGTACTACAACAGAATTCACCTGAAGTTTGCTACTGTGGTTGAACACATAGAGGCCACTGTCTTCTCTACCAATCCCCTCTACCTTGCCACTGAAGAGATCCTGAAAAATAAAGAAATCAGGAAATAACATGGCTACACACTTTAGTTCTTTTGTTAACTTTGATACAGATAGGAGATTGTATTTGAATCCAGGTATGTGCAGCACATTAGTTATATTTTGACCAGGAAAAAGATAAGTGGAGCCTATGTGATTAACAGTGACTGTCTCTCCAGTAGGCAAATGAACTCTGCATTCTTTAGATTTATCACACTCACTATTCTCAGTTAAGATTTGTTTGTCATTAACCATGTGATTTGAAGATCCGGAATCCACTATCCATTTAATTAGGTATGCACTGGTAGTCATGGCTGCATTTTCTATACCTGCATTCTCAGATGAACTACCAATCTCACTGCCTTTGCCAAGCATCTGCAGAATTTGGGTGTACTGCTCCTGAGTAAACTGTGGAATCCCTGCCAGTCCTGTTAGTCCTGCTTGAACATTCTGATTGTGAAATTGGATAGGTGCTGCATTTCTAGCCATATTAGCCATTAAACCAGTAATTTCACCCATAGAAGCAGAGTTGACATCACTATTAGAATGATTGTCCTTAGCCTACTTGACAGAGGGAATCTTCTTCTTAGATTTGAAATCTTCTGGATATCCCACCAATTTGTAGCAAGTATCTCTGGTATGTCCTTTGAAGTGACAATAGTCACAGTAAAGGATATTCTTCTTGGTCCTGAACTAGATGATCCTCCCTGTTGTTATACATGACACCATTACCAGATCCATGTGAAATAGTACCCCTGTAGCCTCCTTTGTTAGTAAACAAGGCTATTCCTTCATTTATCTCAGGAATATGTGTAGAAGGAGTCAGTGATCTCCTACTTTCCTCAGACACTATCATAGCATAGGCCTTATTAGTTGAAGGAGTTGAGGACATCATCATAATCTGATTGCTAGACTGAGCGTATGATTCATTTAGACCCATTAGAAACTGCAACAGTCTTTGAGATTCAAAATGTTCAAAATATTTCTTAGATTCTTCACAACCACAACTAGGGCAGGGCATTAGTGCATCAAACTCTGCCCGCAGTTCCCTTAGTTTTGAGAAATACACTGAAACTGAGGAAATACCCTGGGTTAAAGTGGCTATTTGTCTATGAAGATATAGGATTCGCGATCCATTAACCTTACACTTCTCCCACAATTCATGCAAGGATAGATCAAATTTATCCTTCGAGTACCTACCATCAACAAAACCTAATTTGCTCTTTCCTTGTAGGCTAACTCGCATAGAACTACTCCATAAAGCATAGTTCTCAGGTACTGTGAGTTTAATTGAGATTAGCGAACTACCTGGAGTATCGCAAGGTTGAAGAAATAGAGGATGATGTTGATCTACAACTGGAATCATCTTGATGCCTCCTCTTGCGTGTGTAGCATCAGTAGCGCCGTCTGTAGTTTCAATTGCCATTGAAACGAATGAAAACTTAGAAACCTAGCTGCTCAAGGATGAGTTTCACCAACAATGGAGGCTCAAAAGCAATTAGGCAAAAAAAGGCAAAAAAAGGCAAAAAAATGCTGGAAGTAAGCTCGGATCAATCCGCAAGCTCTGATACCATGATAACTTCTAGTGATTAAGCTTCAATGTAGAAGAAAGAAGAAGAAGATGCGGAGAAGCATCACTGGAGAAGAAACCGTTATTTTCTCATAGAAAAATACAAAGTACATGTACAGTGCTTTTTAACTTAAGTTAGTTGCATACAACTGTCATTAACTAACTAACTACTCTTAGTTAACTAACTACAGTTAACACTAACTAAGCTAGCTAACTATAGTTAACCTCATATCTTGTTAACAAGAAGCAGTATTGGAGAAACAAAAAAAGAATTAGTTTCTCTCCAAAAACACTTTTCTGATAAATATTTTTGAGAAAAATACACTTAATTAGAAACAGTTTTTAAAAAGCTGGCCAAACACTAATTGCTGCTCAAAAGTATTTTTCAAATAAGTTTGTCAAACACAAACTGCTTCTCACCAAAAAAGTACTTTAAAAAAAAATACTTCTCAAAATAAGTTGATTTTTACGATTTCACCAAACTGAATATAAGAGTACTTAATACAAGACAAAGGAGTAACAAACATGAGTTTGTTTCGTTATTTATTTTATTGTATATGGCAAATTCATTGCACCGTCATTCTGCCATATCATTTTCTTTTTTAAATGAAATTGCAGTACTCGACTTTGACTCTTTGCATCAGTACTAAAATTTTCGCCATCTTTAGACAATGTATCATACGTGTGAAGTATGAATATAGTACAATTCACTAGTTGCATTAACAACGTTAAAAACTTCGAATATTGATTTGTAAAACATTGACGATAGACTTGGCCGGTGATTATGACTCTGTCGGCATAGAGGACAAATGTATAACAAACATGTTTGCATTTTTTTTTTCCATTTTCTGAACAAGTGTCCGAAAATGTTTATTTTGTTGTAGGTAAGATCAAATATAAATTACGACAATTTGATTTTTTTTTTTTTTTGGTTAAATGGGATATTTATTAATAGAACTAAGAAACATTACATTGTTTAATCATCGACGTCCCATTAATGATTAGTTGAGTTAAAGGAACTATTTAAAACAATAGCATTGGCACATATATAGCAAAAATGTTTCTAAAACTTACCAATTTATTACATAAACTTTCTGAAATAGCGGGTCTGGAACCCAAATAGGTTATATTTGGACAAATAAAACTAAAATAAGTCCAAAAAAAAATATAGAACGGATCTATGTATAACGACATAGTATATGGCGCTATACACTAACGGTAACTGTGCGGTTAGTGTATAGCGACATATACTATAGCGTTATACCTTCTGAATCTGTCAGACACAGGTATAACGCCATAGTATGTGGTGTTATACCTATTTTCTAGGTAAAGCGCCTTGTACTATAGCGTTATACACAATGAATTTGTCTGACACATGTATAACGCCGGATACTATGGCGTTATACCTTCTGAATCTGTCAGACACAGGTATAACGCCATAGTATGTGGTGTTATACCTATTTTCTAGGTAAAGCGCCTTGTACTATAGCGTTATACACAATGAATTTGTCTGACACATGTATAACGCCATAGTATCCGGCGTTATACCTATTTTTCTGTATAGCGTCGTGTACTATGGCGTTCTACCTGCTTCCTGGGCCCACCAATAATTCAGAAAGCGTATAGTGCTTACTACATTGGCGCTATACAATTAAAAAAAAATTTCTTCGGCCAGGCATTCTATATAAAGTGGTTAGAATTGCATTTCATTCAATCACAAAAAAATTTCAATTGTTGATCAAACGTTTATTGTTGTTAAAATTCTCAAGCATTTTTTCATTATGTCTGAAGAGCGTAGAATACGAGTTTCATTATATTGGGGGGGTGAGGTTGTGATGGAGAATAACTCTGTGGGCTACAATTTACCTGCTCAGTGTCATGTTAAATTTCCACTAACCATGGAGTACGATAAATTGATATCGTTGTTATGCAAAAAAATGGGTGTGAGCAAACGTTCAGTGTTACTTAAAGTAACCGGACGATATCCGTATTCCGTCACTCCGCAAGGGGTTGCTTTTTACTCGGAGTTTAACATCGACGATGATGAAACTTTGAGTGATTTTCTGAGGACTCCGGATGAATTTCGAGAATTTCTTTTAATCACAATGTTGGAGATGTACGTGAAGGTTGTAGACGTTCCAAAAAACGAGGTTGTGCGTAGTAGAGATACCCCCCAGTCATCGGGTGGTTATTCTGGAGCAGTTTTTGCCGGACAGGTTCCGGATGAAAGACTTTTCTTTGATTTAAACTTATCACCGCCGGGGAATGAGGAGGGAGAAAATAATTTCTATCCTTCTTTCCAACATTCACAAGACGAGTGGTAAATTTATGCTATGTTTTCTGTTAATTATGTATATTTTTAGTGTATTTGATTTGTATTAACTCTTATATATTGAATAGGGGGTATCGGCCAGATATCAATTTTACAAGTGGCCCATCCGGTAGTCATCACCCAATTGAAAACGTCCATCATGGAATTTCATCACATTACGACTTGTAAGTCAAGTTATATAGATATATAAAAAGTATTTATTAAATTCAGTAGCTTATATTTTTTTTGGTTGTGTAGTGAAAACGAGCAAGTTGAACCACCCGTACTCACTCAATTGCCCGAAAATGACGTATTACATCGGGATNGGAGATTCCTTACATTGATAAGTTGCCAAGCGTGCGGGATGTGGAAGCTCTCACAAGGGATTTTGATGAAATCAGGGCAGCAATGTGGGATGAGTCTAGACCAACGGTGCTTGCAAAGGGGATGCTTTTCCACGATAAAGCGTGCGTAAGCAGGGCTTGTAAAATGAACAACGTAAAAGAGTGTCGTGAGATGCATGTAATGGAGTCAAGTCCGGATGTATACAAGGTTGTTTACAGCAGGTGGTTTTGGCCATGTCCTTGGGTGTTGCGTGCGTCCAAGAAGAAGACAGGTATCTGGAAAGTGGGTAAATACATTCCCATCCACACATGTGAAATGGACACATTCAACGGTAATCATTTCAACTTGGATATTGACTTGATTTCTCTTGTACTTAGTCCGCACATCGAAGCGTCCATAAGGTATAAAATCAAAGAGTGTATTACAGCAGTTCAGCAGGAATATGGACATACCATTACGAGAAGAAAGGCATTTC
>ML337872.1:0-16185 GCA_005239505.1 Nicotiana paniculata | reverse complement strand
CTGGTAGGCCAAAGGCCGAAGCACTAGCATCTCATGGGGTACTCAGACTTCTCCCAGGCCTGGTCCTTCATGCGGGTACCTCACATTTAGTTCCAACCATCTACTTTGTTGTTGCATCCTTCCAGTGACTTGCGTTCCATGCTCCTAAAAAAATTAAAAAAAACTGACACTACAAAATAATACAATTATAAAAATACACTAAAACAAAAGTAAAATAAAATAAAGCAGTAAAGCTGGGTTGCCTCCCAACAAGCGCTTGATTTAACGTCGCGGCACGACGTGAATCGCTTTCTGCCTCTACTTCGAACTTATGAATTGCGCCCCCAATTTGGGATCAAGTTTTTGGTTATGCTCCAAGGGTGGTGGAATAAATATAATTGGCCCAAGAAACCATTGTATTATTTTATACTTCTTGGCTTTTAGATGAGGTATGTAGTCCTGTCTTTCTGGCAAAAAAAATTCCAGGATGTAGGCATCTTGTTCCTCATTCCTTGACTCCTCAATTGGCTCGGATGAATCTATTTCCATATCATCATCCAAGCACAATATGGAAAAATGTTTGGAGTGAGGACCAATGCGCTCAAATACATGAACTTCGGGACTTTCAACATCCTCAACATCGATCACACTAGAGTCGATTAAATTTGTATCCTCGATGTCCCTGGTTGACTCTAGTATTACTTCTTCAACATCGGCATCCTCAAATTCTAGTTGGNTTTTCAGGTCATCATCACTGAGTTCTTTGTTTCTATTAACTTCACAAGAAAAAGAAGAACCATCAACGTACGGGGTTGGGGGAAGATAAGAAATATAAGCACAACACTGAAAGTGACCATCTTGACCACCACATATATCACACTCATTCCACACATAATATTGAGTTGGTGCACATAACTCGCTCTCGGGAAGATTTTGATAATTTTGCTCTGGGTGGGTTCCTCCATAATATGCATAATGAGGATCAAAATTAGAATTACCAACATCCAAACTCTCATAATTCCATGATGCCATGTTTTAACAAATAAAAGTAAAATAAAGAAAATAAAAATCAAATTCTCTCAAATAAAAAAAAATCAACTTGAAACCTAATAATATGTACAATTACAGCTACACTTGATAATACCGTTAACTCCCCGGCAACGGCGCCAAAATTTGATCACGCTCAACTATGTCTAATAAAAGACTAAGCGGCCATTAAAAATATAATCCGGGGTATTATGCCCAGAGTCGATCCCACAGGGAATTTACGTATCAAGCAAGCTGTTAGAATACTCAACTGTCACTTGATGTTATTTAAATTACTAACACTAAAGATTAAAACTAAAGATTAACTACGCTAAGGTGTAAACAATTGTAATAAAGATCTAAGGTTATGGTTTCCCCCGTCGGTGAATTTACTTCTCGGATACTTCATATAACTTGATTAGTTATTTTTATCAATCATGAACACTCTATCTACCATAAATATCTCTCAAGTAATTATGATAATTTACTAGACGCACTCTCTCAAGTTACGCTAGCTAGATTGCATTACAGTTCACTTTAGATTGCACCCGAGGTATCGTTATCTCTAATCCAACCTCTAAACCCTCGGTTATGACTTTCATCTATACTCCGGGAGTGGTGTTGTTCAAACAATTACCTAAATATGCACTCTCTCTCAAGTAGATACATAATAAATAGGCACAATTAATTGATGGCCATTCAATTAACTACAACAAGAACGTAGTTGAACAAATAGAGATTAATCAACCCATCAGAAATCTATTAATAACACAATAAGTTCATCCTCCAACGTGTTCTACCGAAACCCTAGATTAAAGAAGTTAGCTAAACATGTTCAAAAGAATGAACTCTAAAATAACTTGCATAATGAAAACTACAAAGTAATGAAGAAAATCTGTACAAATTGATGTCTTGCCGTCCGTCTCTTCGAATCCCCTCTAAGTTGTATTTTTGGGGTCTATTTATATGTTTAGGACAAACCCTAAACATGTAGGAGACTTTTATTCCAACCGAAAAACACTTAAACTAGTCAAAACTCGGAATTGATCGGAACTAGGGACCCGGGAGTTTGGGCTCAAACGCCCCCCTAAGGCCAGGGCAGGCCTGGCGTTTGGGCTCTAAGGCCCCCCTAATGCCAGGGGCTGCCTGGATTTAGGGTCCAAACGCCTGGATAAGTCCAGGGTGTTCCCTCTTCTCCTCTTAAGCGTATTTTCGACGTATTTGCATCCATTTAGCTCAGTTTCCATCTCCAATTCACCTACACATGAAATAAACTCCATTAAGCACATAAAACGTGTGTTTTTATCATTAACGCACATAAAATGTAAGGCATATAGCATGTTAAACTATGAATTCTAGCCTCGCATCAAAATGCAAGATTACAACTCAACTAAGGACACTAACGACACAAGGTGGAACTGGTCCGTCTTAGTGGAGTTGTCTTCTTGCTCTTGAGACACTTGAATCTTCAATGCTAGAGACCACTTTAATGCTTGAGAGAATGTTCTTAGTAATTGCTCAAGTTAATGCTCTTGTTTGTCTTCAAACAAGATATTAAAGGCCTTGTCACATTCCAAGGAGGATGTCCCATATCTTGAGAGTACATTTCACTGCCAATGGGAAGTGACCGTTTCACTCTTATTGCACTGTAGCGTGTACAGTTACAGGCAGTCACTTTTCTGCCACAACTTTTTACAGTTGTAGAGTTGACTTATACTATCGTCTGGCAGTCTGTCAAGGGATCAGGTCCCTAAGTTGTTCCTTATAAGTTCAATAGTGCATAGTCCAAAATTCTTTGAGTTAAAGATGACTGGTTGTGTTGTCTACAGATCATGTCATTTATCTGGTTCTTCATATAAAAGTTTGTTAGATTATCAAAACAGAATACAACCCATCAATTTCCCCCTTTTTGATGATGACACACTTTTATAATTGGGGAGCAGTTATATATGCTAACATCAGCAGATTCATAACAGATGAGCGACCAGGTTCTCAAAGAGTTCCCCCTGTCTATGTGCTTCCCCCTTAATCATTTTCCAAAATGTTCCCAATCATCCCCTGTAAACTTCCCCTTAAACTTCCCCCTTTTGACATCATAAAAAGGCATAAACAGGTAAAAAGCATAAAGAAGTCCAATAAAGTTAACTCATGCCCCTTATGTGCACACAACATGATAGAAAACTGAATAAGAAGGCAGAAAAGCATTGATGAGGGACATAAAGAGACTGATTTCATTTATCAAAAGCTTGAAAACATAGAGAAGTCTTTGCTTGGAAGAGCAAAGAACTTCTTTTGGATTTTGCAACAGGAGTAGACAGGTGTTATCCAATCCCAATCACAAAAAAACAAAAGTCAAAAACACTGGTAACCACATCAGGGCAGAGATAGATTATGGAAGACAAGGCCTAGAGGGCACTAGAGGAGGAAGGCTTGGAGGAGGAAGCTGTGAGAGTCTGGAGAACCAGGTCCATGCGAGCATTGGCAGAGGACTGTTCCTCAAGTAGTTTCTCCTTTAGGTTCTCAAACTGTTGTCGCAGCTCACAGTTGTCCTTGGTTAAGCGGGCAATTTCTTCATTTGAGGAGCTACCAGAACCAGGTTCCTCACCAGCTTGGCTTGACTGAACCTTCAGAATGGCAATCTGAGCCTTCAATCGCTTAATCACATCATTGGCAGCACTCAGAGCATTGATTAGCTGCGATATGGTAGAAGTGTTGCCCCCAACCTTCTCAAAACACTCACATTCTTCAAAGGTTGTTTTTGAAAATCTTTGCTTGCGGGTCCCTACCCGGGGATTCTTGACTAGTACCTTAAAATGTTCAAAGACCCGGGTAAGTAGAAAACCATAGGAGAGCCCATGGTTCCCATCCTTGACCGTGACAACCTTATCCATGTGAGTAATCATAAGCACATGTAGGTTGACTGGCTTGAACTGGTCAAGAGCTTCCATTAAAATCAGATCAGCACGGGAAGCAACAGAACGCCTCTCAGCACGGGGAAAAAGGACCTTATTTACCAGCTCAAAAATAAGCTGATAAAGAGGGAGCATGGCCTTCTTGTGAACCCGTTCCCCCTGCTGAATTACCCCCGACTTGACTATAGCCACCTAAAGTCTCCATCACAAGCATACTTATATGGATCCACATAAGACATCCTTGTTGATGGAACATTCAGGATTGTCCTCAGAGCATCATCATCAAAGACAATATCGACACCTTCCACCAACACACAAACATGGCCCTCAGTGGGAGTAAATAGGGTTGCATAGAAATCCTGCACAGCTTCCTCATACACCTTGGTCCCACTCACATTAAACAGATGTTCCCATTTCTGAAATTCAACCATAGCCATGAGTTGACTCCCAACCATTTCAAGAATCTCAGGGTCAAACTTGCGACCCCACAACACTCTTTGATTGCGAAAATTCTCCTGCCACGGTCTTCATAGAACCAGGCCCGCCGCTTTCACAGACTTCCCTTTGACACTAGTTGTAGACACTGTTTTCTTTTCACTTGCTTCTCCAACCTCCTTCTTCTTAGACTTCTCATCACCTTTTAGGGGTGACAGAGTCTTTTTCTTCTCTCCTCCACCAGAAACAAACCTCTTCCTTCCTACTAAGGAACTAGGTTCCTCAGTAATTTCTTCCTCTACTTCAACAACCGGAATAGCTTTATCC
Source organism: Nicotiana paniculata (assembly GCA_005239505.1). Taxonomy (NCBI): domain Eukaryota; kingdom Viridiplantae; phylum Streptophyta; class Magnoliopsida; order Solanales; family Solanaceae; genus Nicotiana; species Nicotiana paniculata. The sequence continues at coordinate 11,506 of ML337872.1, read as the reverse complement.
ACTACCACCTGAACTTCCTTCACCAACCTCCTCCTCTTCTTCTTACTGCTCTTCTTACTTTTCTCAAGAGTCAAACCAATAGCCTCCTTCTTTTGCAACCTGGTGGATGGACGCTTCACAGAGATTTCTGGAGTACTCGCTCTCTGACGGAGTTTAAAACGAGCACTCAGAACCATGTTGTCCGCATCATCTTTATTCATGGGCTCAGTAAGTGGAGGGATGACTCAAGAGGATGAGTATAAAATATTTGCTCTTGGGAGATATTGGAAAGAGGGGAACCAGGTTCCTCACTGGGTTTATCAGGCACAGACTTATGTCGAGGAGACTCAAATAGGACCATGGTCCCCTCATCCTCTAAAAAGGATGATGATGCTCCCTGAGTTTCAGGAAGAGAAAAAATGCCTTAAGAGGGGGGATTCTCAGAGGCAATGGCCATTATGTTTTCGGCCGCCTCTTTTTCTGGAGACTCCATAGGAGTTGTGGAATTGAGAAGAGAGGAGTTGATGTACTGGTCAGGTTCGTCCTCTGAAGCTTCAGAAACTTGAGAAGCTTCAGTGGTTAAAGGTTCTGTTGGTGGTACAGATGAGAAAGGGGGTACAATGGTTGATTCAGTGTCTAGGGCTTTCTGTGGTGATTCAGTTGAAGGGGGAAAAGTAAGAAGTGCTTCTGGGACTGGAGGTTTTTTGGGTGTTTCTGAAACAGGTGAGGGTGAAGATGAAGTAGGAGTGGAGATGACAACCTCTGGAGGAGAGGAGGTTTTATCCTCCGTTTAGACAGTGTTGGAATCAGAGGTAGGGATGAGAGAGGGTTCGTTTGTAGTGGCTATTTTTGACGATTGTAGAAAAGCTTCAGAGATAGAGAAGTACTTTTGCAGGAGAAGGGGAGAGTGAGAGAAGATGTGTGAGGAGCGGTTAGGGACAAAGGAGTGTTATAGGAGAGTGGAGTATTGAGGGATAAGAGGAACAAGTTCAAAAGGCACTAGGCATTTTGGGAAAAGGGAACGTGTAGAGGGAGTTGAAAGGGTGGAATGATAGACTTGATGGACGTGATTTCTGAAAAGGTGGACGATGTGGAAGAAGTAATTAATGCAATTTCTTTTTTAAAATGAGATAGAACACACATAACTACTAACCTGGGGTACCGGGACCAGGTCCCGTACCTGTTTTTCTTGTAAAAAGATTGCTCAGTCCCTTTTTTCTGTTCTACAATGCCACTCCTTTAAATTCTGTAAGCATCATGCGTGTCTACCTGCAACGGTATTGATGTGAGTTAGACTTCGTCAGAAAACACTTTAGCTATCTGTACTTGAGTATGATATTCATAGCCAAGAAGGGGAATCGGGTCCCTAATTAGGTCTCAGCAGCCCCAGTGCCATTCTGTTTTTCTCAAAATGTTCCCTGCCCAGTGCCTTGGTAAAGATATCTGCAATCTGATCTTCAGTGGAGAAAAACTTCATGCAGATGTGCCCTTTTTCAACATTGTCTCTCAGGAAGTAATGTCTCACATAAATATGCTTAGTTCTCTTGTGTTGCACCGGGTTCTTTGCCATGTTGAGAGCACTTGTGTTGTCACATAGAAGTGGTATGCTGTCAATATACACTCCAAAATCCTCCAGTTGTTGTTTGATCCACAACAGTTGAGCACAGCAGGATGCAACTGCAACATATTTTGCTTCAGTTGTGGACAAGGCCACTGAGTTCTGCTTCCTTGTACCCCAAGGGATTAGGCAAGATCCAAGGAAATGAGCCATCCCTGAAGTACTCTTCCTGTCCACCAGATAACCTGCATAATCAGCGTCAGCATAACCAACAAGATTGAAATTGTCACCTGAGGGATAGTATAGGACCAGATCTTGTGTGCCCTTGATGTCAAACCTCTTGAGCAACTCTTTGATGTATTTATGTTGACTGATGCATGTTCCTTTTGTGGATTGTTTCACTTGAAGACCCAGGAAGAAGTTCAGTTCCCCCATCATGCTCATCTCAAGTTCACTACCCATAAGCATTGCAAATTCCTTACACAGTGAGTCTGCTGTAGCCCCAAAAATAATGTCATCCACATACACCTGGACAATAAGAAGGTTCCCTCCCCGTTTCTTCAGAAATAGGGTGTTGTCAATTTTTTCTCGAGTGAATCCATTATCCAGTAGAAACTTGGACAACCTTTCATACCAGTAGAAACTTGGACAACCTTTCATACCAAGCTTGCTTCAAACCATACAGGGCTTTGTCCAATTTGAAAACATACTCTGGGTAAGCATGACTTTCAAACCTAGGGGGTTGCTTGACATATACTTCTTCCTTGAGATATCCATTCAGGAATGCACTCTTCACATCCATTTGGAATAAAGTGAATTCCATATGAGATGCAAAGGCAATGAGAATTTGAATGGCTTCCATACGAGCAACATGAGAAAAAGTTTCATCATAATCAATTCCTTCCTCTTGATTATAACCCTGAACTACAAGTCTTGCTTTATTTATGGTAGTTTTCCCATTTTCATCCAGCTTGTTCCTAAACACCCACCTGGTTCCTATGATGGTTTTGTCTGAGGGTCGAGGTACCATATGCCATACTTTATTTATTTCAAACTGATTAAGTTCCTCCTGCATAGCAATGATCTAATCTGCATCCTTTAGAGCTTCCTTGATATTTTGGGGTTCTATTTGGGATAAAAGGCTGAGAAGGCTAGGGAATTTTTGGTTTTGGATCTGGTTTGAACTCCAAAATCAAGGGGAGTGATTATGTTATCAAGAGGATGAGAACTTTTATGTTTCCAATTTGGGACCTGAATTTGATTGGTGGAAGAACTTGGTAATTTAGAGGGGTTTCCCTGTGCTGCTACCTGGGGAGTACCTTCCACAGCATCTCCAACTCTTTCTTCAACTTATGTGGGAGAGATTGGGGTACCTGGTTCCTCATGTGAACTGGAGGAAGAGATTGCATTGCCTTCATTAATCTCCTTGGCTTGACTCATCATGTCAGCCTTGCTATTTGAGACATCAGAAATCTTTTCAGGAACCAAGATTGGTTGATTGTCTTGATCATCACCATTTTCGTCCCTGTTTGAGGAATGAGTCTCATTAAAGAGCACATAAACACTCTGTTCTACACATTGTGTTCTTTTGTTGTACACTTTGTATGCTTTGCTTTGAGAAGAGTATCCCAAAAAGATTCCTTCATCACTTTTGGCATCGAACTTTCCTAGTTGATCCTTCCCATTGTTTAGAACATAGCACTTGCAACCAAAGGCTCTCAGATGGATTATTTTTGGCTTTCTTCCATTGAGCAGTTCACAAGGAGTCTTGTTCAGGAGGGACCTGATCATGCAAATGTTCACCAAGTAGCAGGCAGTGTTGATTGCTTCTGCCCAGAAGTTCTTAGCAATACCACTATCAATGAGCATTGTTCGAGCCATATCTTCTAGGGTTCTATTTTTCCTTTCCACTACTCCATTTTGCTGAGGAGTCCTGGGGGCTGAGAAGTTGTGTGTGATTCCATTTTCAGTGCAAAACTCATCAAATTTTGCATTATCAAATTAGGTTCCATGGTTGGATCTAATGCAAGCTACTTTCAAGTCCATCTTCACTTGGATTTTCTTGACAAAAGACACAAATACTTCAAACGTCTCATCTTTTGTTCTAAGAAATAATGTCCAAGTGAATATTGAGTAATCATCTACAATCACAAAATATACTTCTTTCCACCTCTGCTTGGAATTCTCATGGGCCCACATAAATCCACGTGAAGTAGTTCAAGAGGCCTGGATGTACTGACATCTTTCTTAGGCTTAAAATATGATCTCACATGTTTTCCTTTAGCGCACGCATCACAGAATCTGTGCTCCTTGAACTTGGAGTTTGGCAGACCACGAACCAGGTACCTTCTTTATCAGATTGTTCAGGAAGGAAAAGCTGGCATGACCCAACCTTCTATGCCAAAGCTCTGCATCATCATCAAATGCTTTCAAGCAGTTCACTTCACCAGCTTCCAATGATTCAAAATTAGCAACATAGATGTTTTTGTGTCTCTTGGCTATCAACACCACTTCTCCGTTACTAGGCTTGTAACAATGCACACTTTGGATAAAAACTCCACTTTGTTTCCTTTATCACAAATTTGAGAGACATTCAATAAGCTATATTTCAAGCCATCCACATAGTACACATTTTCGATTGAGTGCTCCAGAGACTTTCCAACTCTTCCAACACCAAGGATGTATCCCTTCTTTCCATTGCCAAAGGATATATCCCCTCCCTACAGGGCTTTCAATGAGAGAAAATCCATAGTGTTCCAGTCATATGCTTTGAGCATCTGCTGTCCATGATCCATTGTAGTCCAGTTCCTCTCACTGATCCCTGCACAATTAAATCAATGGTTAGATTTAGGAACCCAAAGAAGTTTGGGTCCCTTGTAGTTAGGAAAGGGATGAACAAGAATTCTTCTAGTCCATGCCGGCAGGAATTGATATTTCTTATTGGGACTTGGTCCCTGCTTTGTATTCCTCTTGCCGGCAAACGTCTTATTTTTCTGGACTGATTGATCCTTTGATGGGCATCTTTCCTTGAAGTGCCCATTGTTTCCACAAATGGGTACATAACCAATTGCCTGGGACATGTAACATATTTGTTGTGTGGGTTGTAGGGAGTTTTCTCCTTTTGAAACCCGATCCCTGCTTGTTTCCACTGTTATTGAAGTACATGGCAGTGACAACATCCGTGGACCAGGTCCAATTCAGTGATTTTTTAAGATCAAATTTTGTTTTGCTCACTTCAGCTCGCAACTCCCTATTTTTCTCAACCTCACTTCACAGACTCATTTTGGCCTCATTCGGTTCCTTTTCAAGCTGGATATATTTTTCACTGGCTATTTCCTTTCCTTTATCCACACTTGAGGAACCGGGTTCTTGTCTTAGTACTTGAATGGTTTCCTCTAGGGCTGTGATTACTACTAGAAGATCATTTCTCTCCTGCTCAACAACATCAGTTTTCACACTCAGGCAACCTTTTCATTGCTCAGATTCTCCACTTCTTCTTTCAGATCTATCACTATTACAATTAGATCATCTCTCTCATTTTCTACCTTTCTTGTTTTTTCTTCTATCACTTCCTTTTATTTTTCAAGATTTTTTATGGTATCCCGAAGGTATACAACCACCACCATTAAGTCATCTCTCTCATTCTCAACACTGTTGATTTTACACATTAGAGACTCTTTCTCTCTTTCAAGATTACCTATAGTTTCTTTAAAGTCTAACACACACACAACTAGATCATCTCTAGTTTGTTCTACTTCTCCTAGTTCTATGGTCAATGAATCCTTATATTCAATTAAGCTGTAATAAGTATCAATGAGAACATTTGATAATGACATTAATTTTTTAGGATAATAGGACTTCAGATTTCTCTGAACATCCCTAAAGTTTACCTCATCCGTGTCATCTTCTTCTTCTTCATCAGATTGAGCCATAAGAGCAAACAATGAGTCATACTCCCTAGCCTTGTTCTCAACTGCCATCGTAGAGTTGTTTTCTGCTTCAGGTTCCTCCTCTGATTTGCTTGATGAATCTTCCCAAGCAGCAAGAGCCTGCTTCACAACGTTGTCAACTGCGCTTTTTCTGCTGAATCTTTTATCAGGAACCTGGTTCCTCTTCGTAACTTTGTCAGTGTTGTGCTTGTAGGTGTCTTGCTTCAGGAGCGGGCAGTCTTTTATGAAATGTTCGGGCTTACCACATTTATGACATAAGTCATAGTTTCTAGGCTTGCTTGAGCTGCCTCTTTTTGGTATTCCTCCACTCCTTCGAACCATTTTCTGGAATCTCTTGGTGAGATAGGCCATGCCATTGTCCTCTTCGCTTGACTCATGCTTTTCAGCTTGAAGAACCAGGTTCTTCTCCTTCTTGGGTTCCCTTCTTTCACTGTTCTTTTCCTTTTCATCTCATATGTTTTCAAGTTTCAGATCAACTCATCCATTGTTAAAGTCTGCAAATCCTTTGCTTCAGTGATATCATTAACTTTGCTTTCCCAGGAGCTTGGCAGAACACTCAAGATCTTTCGCACTATCTTGTTCCTATGAATGACTTCTCCTAGAGAGTGAAGCTCTTTGATAATGGAGGTGAATCTAGTATGTATATCTTGTATAGATTCATCGTCCTTTATCCTGAACAGCTCATACTCAGTAGTGAGCATATCGATTTTGGACTGTTTCACTTGTGTCGTTCCTTCATGAGTTGTACGCAAAGCTTCCCAAATCTCTTTGGCTGATTGACATGCAGAGATCATGCTGTAATCATCAGGTCCTATACCGCACACTAGAATTTTCTTTGCACGAAAATTATTTTCCACTGCTTTGCTGCCAGCATCGTTGTAGTCTTTCCTGGTTTTTGGTACTTGCAGACCAACTTCTCCTACCTTGTGCATAGGAACATGAGGACCATCACAGATGATGTCCCATAACTCAGAATCTTTAGCCATTATGAAGTCATGCATACGGGTCTTCTACCACCCATAGTACTGACCGTTGAATCTAGGAGGTCGGTATGTTGATTGTCCTTCTTCGAAGTTTGGTGGAGCAACCATTACAAATCCTTTCTAGGTGTTAACCATTTAGAAAGAGCCTGCTCTAATACCAATTGATAGTTTCTATGAGTCCAGCAAACTGTAGAGATACCTGGTCCTCTACTAGTTCCCATAGATAAGTACACTAAGAAAGCAAGTACAAGAGACAAGGTATTTTTACGTGGAAAAATTCCACTAAAGGGGACAAAAACCACGACCTACACTTGTAGGATTTCAACTTCACTAACTTGTAATCTAAACTATTATAAGACACTTTGTAATGTACTTCGTACAAAGACTTTAACACTCTAACTTGTAATCACTATTACAAGCCACTTTGTCACTCTCTAGTTACAAAGACTTTTCACTTGTGACTACACTAGTCACTACAGAAACACAAGAGGTTTATGTTGAGAGATTCCTAACACGATGCTTCTACAAAAGCAAATAGGATACAATGAAAAATAAAATGCAAGATTACAACTCTACTAAGGACACTAACGACAAAAGGTGGAACTGGTCCGTCTTAGTGGAGTTGTCTTCTTGCTCTTGAAACACTTGAATCTTCAATACTAGAGACCACTTTAATGCTTGAGAGAATGTTCTTAATAATTGATAAAGTGAATGTTCTTGTTTGTCTTCAAACAAGATATTAAAGGCCTTGGCACATTCCAAGGAGGATGTCCCATATTTTGAGAGTACACTTCACAACCAATGGGAAGTGACTGCTGCACTGTAGTGTGTACAGTTGCAGGTAGTCATTTTTCTGCCACAGCTTTCTACAGCTGTAAAGTTGATCTATACTATCGTCTGGGAGTCTGTTAAGGGATCAGGTCTCTAAGATGTTCCCTATAAGTTCAACAATGCATATTCCAGAATTCTTTGAGTTAAAGCTGACTGGTTGTGTTGTCTACAGATCGGGTCCTTTATCTGGTTATTCATATAAAAGTTTGTTAGATCATCAAACCACAATACATCCCATCATCTTACTTTGATTGCTTTGCATGGTCTCATTCTGGTATGGCATGTATTCCATTATATGTGGTTGTCCACAAGTTAAGCTTGGGCCCTAATTTTCTACCGGTAAAGCAAAAGAAATGACAGATAGCCGAGGTCAGGAACATATTTGTTAAAGAGGAGGTAAACCGGTTATTAAATGTATGTTCAATACGGGAGGTGAATTATCCTGATTGGCTAGCTAATGTAATGGTAGCGTGTATAAATTATTAAGATTTAAATAAGGCATTGCACTAAAGATTCTTTCCCGTTGCGAACATTGACCAAATGATCGATGCTACGGCCAGACATGAGTTGATGAGTTTTCTTTATGTGTATTCCCAGTATAATCAAATTAGGATACACCCACAGGATAAAGAAAAAACCTATTTCACCACAAAATTTGGCACTCATTACTACAATGAGATGCCTTTCGGGGTTAAGAATGCCGGGGCCACCTATGAAAGGCTCATTAATAAGATGTTTGAACGTCAAATTAGTAAAACTATGAAAGTTTATATTGATGACATGTTGGTTATGTCTCTTAGTGCATGAATTCATTTGATTGCAAGAGACATTAGATAATTTAAGAAAGTTTAACATGAAGCTCAACCCTGAAAAATGCGCTTTTAGAGTTGGGTTCAAGAAGTTTCTTGACTTGTTGGCTTCTCAAAAAGTAATTAAAGTGAAACCCGACAAGCTTAAGGCCATTAAGGATATCCCTGACTAACTGACGAGTGTGAAGGAAGTACAAAGGTTGACCGACAGGTTGGCGGCCTTTAGCAGATTCATATCAAGGTCATCGGGAAAATATCACTATTTCTTTTTACTTGAATAAGAAGAATGATTTTTCGTGGACTCCGAAATGCTAGCAAGCGTTGAAAGACCTAAAAAGGTACTTGTCTATTCCTCCAATAATGTCCAAACGAAAGGAGGGTGAGCAATTATTAATTTATTTAGCGGTTTTGGAAGTTACGGTGAGTGTAGTTCTGATTCGGGAGGAGGAAAGTATGCAATTTCCTGTTTAATATGTTAGTAAAATTTATCGTGGCGGAGACATGTTATCTACACATGGAAAAGTTAGCTCTAGCTCTCGTAGTTGCATCTCGAAATCTTGGACCTTACTCTCAATGTCACCCAATAGCCGTTGTGACTACTTTTTCCTTGAGGAACATCCTTCATAAGCCTGAATTATCGGGATTGGCTGAATGTGCAGTTGAAATTAGTGAATTTGAAATAGAATATAAACCTCATAAAACCATTAAGTCACAAGTTTTGGCCGACTTTGTGGCTGACTTTAGTCGGGGAATGATGTCTTTAGCTGCTAAAGAAGCATTTTTTATTCCGAGAACTATTTCCGGAGTATGGACCCTGTTTACAGATGGAGCCCCCAATGTAAAAGGGTTCGGTCTTGGGATAGTATTAATTACTCCTCTGGGAGAGACCCTGAGACAGGCCATTGGAGTTGTACCTTTGACTAAAAATGAAGTCGAGTATGAGGTTTTTGTTGCAGGAATTAAATTAGCCCAGGGAATAAGCTCTGAGGTGATAGAAATAAAGTATGCCTCCCAGCTGGTAGTGAACCAGATATATGGAGTTTTTGACACTAAAGAGGAGGACATGTAGTAATACTTGAATAAGGTTCGAGTTTTACTTTCCCGGTTCAGGGAGTGGTCGGTAATTCATATCCCAAGGGAAGAGAACGTGGAAGCATAAGCATTGGCCAATTTAGGGTCATCCACGAAAATATAAAGAGCCAATTCTGGTGCATTAGTTCAGTTGTTGCACTTAGCATTAAATGTGGATAGGTTTTGCAAAGTTAACTCAACCAACCTATTTTGGGACTGGAGAAACGAGTTTATAGAGTATTTAAGGCATGGAAAATTACCCGAAGATCGTAAAGCTTCCTAGACGATGCAAACTAAAGCTACTCGTTATTGCATTGTTGATGGTCAATTACACCGAAGGTCATTTCAAGGACCATTGGCTCGGTGTTTAGGGGCATGAGAAGCTAATTATATGATGAGAGAAGTTCATGAAGAGGTTTGTAGAAATCATTCTGGTGCAAACTCGTCGGTTCTTAAATTGATAAAGGCTGGTTACTATTGGCCCGGATGAAATAAGACGCAAAAATAATTCGTTCAAAAATGTGATAAGTGTCAGTGTTATGCACAATACGTGCATCAACCAGCAGAGCTTTTTCACTCGGTGGTGTCACCATGGCCATTCATGAAATGGGGTATAAACATAGTTGGTCCTTTACCTCAAGAACCCGGGCAGGTAGGACTGGGCATATATTAGGTAAAATCGATAGCCCGAACCAGAAAAAGCTTATTGAGTCATCGGCATCAGGTTATTGGGTTAACTATTTGGTAATGATTTAAGTATTATTTGACTATTGGTTTATCGGTTCGGGTCTTGGTCTGCTCAGTTTTACTAATGATTTAACCGATAACCCAATAAGTTTTATCAAAATTATATTTTTACCTTTAGGCATATAAAGCCACCTTAGAGCTTCATTCTCTATTGGTATTATGTTTGGACTTATTGCTTTTAAAGGTGAAATTGCTACTATTTTGTGTTGTTTCTTTTGTATATGGTCAATTAGACTTGAGAAAATATCTTAATCCCTGATATGAAGTAGCTTGTGTAATTATGATCCTCCAATATTAACAGTGTTCGACATATTTGCTAATTGATCCTCCCAATGGATCCTCCTAACTAACATGGAGTACGCGTGCCACTTTTCTAGAATATGTTGTTGCACTTTCTACAATTATTATATTAGTGCATTTCACGGTATTAGTATGTTTAATATTTCTCTTTAAATAATAGAACATTATTACTTTTGATGAAAAAATTAATAGTGAGTTCTTAAGTCATTGTATTGGTAAGATGCAAGTTGATATGTTGAAGTCACCCTCTTTCATTTCATAATCTCATTGATGTTCATTTGTGTGTGAATATATGAAGTACATTTGAGAAAATTTTGATGTTGTTTACAATTGAACAAACCTTTTGATGAGGATAGACATGTATCCATGAAACTTTTGTTTACTCTTTAGAATACAATTGAAGAGGGTCAATGTTATAAGATCAATTAGCATCACACACTATGTCTTCCCTCTAAATTGAGTTATCTTATCGGGCAAACCGATAACCAAATCAATAATAATTGATAATCGATTCACCGATACTCGATAAATATTATCTTGTTTGTTTGGTTATCAATTTAGCATATTTATAAATTAATAACCAATATGCCGATCCTATAACATTCACAACCGAACTGAATTGATCGATACCCACCCCTAGGGGTAGGTTCTAAAGTCACAAAGTTTCTGGAGGGATTGAAGATATAAATGATCACATCTTCTCCGTATCATCCAAGTACTAACGGAAAAACGGAGTCAACCAATAAGGTGATAATTCAAAATCTCAAAAAGAAATTAGATGATGCTAAAGGAAATTGGCCATAAGACATACCAGGAGTGTTATGGGCGTATCGAACAACGACGAAGTCAAGCACAGGAGAAACACCATATTCCCTTGTGTACGATGCGAAAGCTTTGATTCTGGTGGAGATTGGGGAACCGACATAGTATTCCTTGGCAAACGAGGAGGCGAATAATGAAGCAATTCTGATTAAGTTGGATTTTTTTTAAGAGCATCAGAATTTTGCATATGTAAGGATGGTGGCTGTGAACAACTATTTTTTGACCACACCCAAATTCTATACTATTTTTTGCTATAAATATTAATGTTATATCTAATCTCTAATTTTAAATTTTTATATTACTCTTAATAGGTTCTATTTAAGAAAATTAAAAACAACAAAAATATTCACATTTTCCTTTTCTTCAGTCTGGTGGCATTTTTATCTTACTCTTAACTGGTGGCATTTTCCTTTTCTTCAGTCTGCACACACACACACAAACGGTGGCAGCCATTGA
>ML337866.1:0-50534 GCA_005239505.1 Nicotiana paniculata | reverse complement strand
CCCAGGATTATATTTGCAACGTCCGTTTAGTCTTCTACAAGACATAGTTGAGCGTGATCACTTCTAAACATTCAATTTTAAAAAAAAAAAGTGGTATAATGGATTTGGTAATTTTTTTTATGGATCAAACGTTAGGAAAGGACCATGAAAAGATTTCTTAAAACTCAAAAGACTAAGCGAGTGTTTGGACATAAGAATTGTAAAATTTCAAAAAAAAAAGTGAAAAAAAATTTCAACTGAAAATGATATTTGAAAATTAGAGTTGTGGTTTGAACATGAATATTTTAGGTTGTTTTTGAAGTTTTGTGAGTGATCCAAGTGAAAGTTTTGAAAAATAATCTTTTGGAGTTTTTTAAATTTTCGAAAAATTTTAAAATTCATCTTCAGGTGAAAATTAAAAATTTTATGGCCAAAAATACTAATTTCGAAAAAAAGTGATTTTTTTTCGAAAAAAGTAAAAAAAAATCTTACATTCAAACGAGCTCTAAGTTCTATTTCAGATAAGGCAACTGGTGAACCAAAACGGGTAGAATTCTGTTTGCCTATTTTAATGACTTTTAGAGTTGTTTTTGTAGTGATGACATGATGACGACATGATGATTGATTAAAAAAATTTTATTTCGTTATAGCCATTGACTGACACTGTATATATGAGTTATAAATAATGGTCATCAAAACAATTTTGTGTACTTACTGCATCGTTGCATTATCATGTTCAAAAGTCATACTACTACTTTGTCTTAAGAAATGCAATAGTGGTCATATATTACAGAGACAAATAACTTTAGCCTTGATGGATATTTATTGCTTAATCCCAAATCGCAAGGATAGAAAGGCCGAATTCTTCTTTTGATTAAATTGGACACTTGTTAATTTTTGTGCACATAATGGGGTACGTGCAGTGTTATGTATTGATTTATTGAAAAGTTATACATTAGAAAATTGAATAGTTACAAAGCATGGACTATTAAGAAGAATTATATGTGGTTTTACTGGTTTGCTCGGCCTGCGTGCTTTCTGCTTTTCTTACTTGGTCTGTAATAATGTATAGAGATTTGGTCTAAATCTCAGCTCATTGTTTTATAACGTTGAAAATTAGTTTAGTCCTAATCCCTTAATTGATATTCTTCAACAAGTAGTTATGATATATGTTGTCACATTAAATGGTTGTAGTCCTTCTTATTATTTCTTTGGTCCCTATTTCAGACATGGCTGAATAGGGACAAGTTCGAATTACTCCAACTAGGAGTTCTAGAAATCGAGGAAAGGGACAAGATAGAAGGATATATCATCGCATGACTTATTTCTATAATGATTCAGATTCGAAGCCTGAAGTCATCAGGAATGTCCCAAGAGTGAGGCAAAATGAGTAGGGATCAGAGGGCTGAGCAAAGGGAAGGAGCAAAGAAATTTAGGCAGTTTAAGGAATTTAAAATGGGTCATGATGCTTTCATTCCTGAACATGTACACATTTTTTCAGTTAACAGAGCTGAATTGGCTAATTACATACAAAGTACAGATTGGAAGCATTAGCTATTTTAACGGACTCTTTTCGTGAGCATTGGGGTGAAATTTTAACTGAGATTTACCATGATATTTGGCCTAGTGCACTTTTTAGTGTATATGCGCAAGCGTTAATATTCTATTGGTACGTGGATGTCCTAACAAACATGTAAATTATTATTATATATTTTATATTAATTTAAACTATGGTATTTGTATCACCAGTTATATGTGGTATGTACTCGAAGAGCAAGATGCTCTTGAAATTATTAATCATGTTACGAGTCACCCAGATGAGGGTAACACTACCCAACATAGGAGCGATCTGAAAACTTACAATATTTGAAAAAAGAAAGATTCCACTGCACGTGGAATTATTATAAGTTCAGTTGCTGATGATCTTATCCACGAATGTGAGAAATATCTTATTGCTCAAGCCATGTGGGCACATTTAAGAGAGGCATATAGGGATACAACTGTGACTCACCTTCGATAACTGACAATCAAGTTTGACACGTAGAAAAAGCGTCATGATCACAGTGTCAAACAACATCTAAGGGTGATGTCAAATATGATTGCTCAACTCAAAAGTGATGGCCATGTTCTCTCTGATGAGCAGCAGGTTCTTGCAGTGATTCGGTCTCTTCTCAATAATTGGGAACATCTGACAGTTAAGTTGACCCACAATGATAACATCAAAACTTTTGCTGATGTTGCGTGTCATGTGGAGCTTGAAGACGAGCGGCTTGGTGCTGCTAAAGTTGTACCTAGTGTCTTTGTGGAAGAATCAAGTGGTACAAAGAGATAAAGCTTCAAGCGCAAGAGAAACAGGAAAAATAATGGAAAGGGTAAGGAGACTGAAGAAGGATCCACCAAGAAAAGAAACAAGCCAAATTCAGTGAAAGGAAAACGGTTCTACAAGAAGAAATACAAGAGCAAGATGAAGTGCTATAATTGTCAAGTTTGCAAGGCATTTTGCTCGTGAGTGCATTGAGCCGAAAAATGTAGCAATTCAAAACGTATCTCTAAGTGATATATAAGTTTCTAGCACTATTTTACTAATTGAATCTTATCCTGTGTGGATTGTAGACTCAGGGGCCACCGACCATGTGAGCCGTGATAAAGAATTGTTTATTGAGTTTCGTCGAGTTCCACTTGGATCAAGGCATAAATATGTGAGAAATAATGCAAAGCTTGAAGTCAAAGGGATAGGCACTTGCAAAATGGACATACGTGGTGGCCGATCTTTGATGTTGCATGACGTCCAATATATTCCAGATATTCGATGAAACTTAGTATCTATATTTGTTCTTCTCGATTTAGATTTTAATTTGAACTTTAGTCGCAATGGTCTTATAATTACTCTAGACAAATGTTGTTTATGATTTTGGACATCGTTATGATGATTGTGTTAGATTGTAATCCTTCTACATATAACTATTATGTTGACCGTTGTATTATGGCATGTTATTCTAGTAACAATGATGTTGATGTTATTACATGGCATGCAAGATTAGGTCACATTGGGCATGATCGAATGAATAGATTGGCTAATGAAGGACATTTGGGTTATTTCTCTAAAATGAAATGCCAACTTGTGAAAATTGTCTTGCCGGAAAGATTATACTTGAACCATTTGGAATGGCTAAGAGAGCTGATTTTCCATTGCAATGAATCCATTCAAATAAATGTGGACTAATGAATGTAAGGGCTAGGTTTGGTGCTTTATATTTCATTACGTTCATCGACGATTTTACGCGCTTTGGTTATGTCTATTTGATTTCTCATAAATCTGAAGCACTTGAACGCTTTAGGAAATATTTGAATAAATTTGAGAATCAATTAGACAAAAGGATTAAGACCTTAAGAACCGATAGAGGGCGTGAATATCTTTCAAAAGAATTTGAAGAATTGCATAATGAAAAAGGCATCACCATATAGTTAACTATTCCTTACACACCTCAACAAAATGGTGTAGCAGAAAGGAGGAATAGAACATTACTGGACATGATAAGGTCCAAGGTCCATGATGACGCAGACAAACTTACCTATCTCCTTTTGAGGAGATGCCTTATTGACTACAGCCTACATATTGAATAAAGTGCCTTCTAAATCAGTTTCTTCATCCTTATGAGCTATGTACTGGTCATAAACCAAATTTAAAAGATTTACAACCTTGGGTTTGTGCTGCATATGTAAAAGATTCTTTTAGCAAGTTTGGTAAATTAGGTCCAAAATGTAATAAATGTATCTTTATAAGATATTGAGAATATTCCAAAGGGTATGTGTTCATTGGTGAATTAGAGGATAGAAGTGTTACTGAGATTGAATCACGAGATGTCACATTTCTGGAAAATTATTTTCCAAAGAAGGGCGAGGTAAAGAATGGAGAGCCTCTTTATGAAATGTTAGACTCAAATAGTCAGCAAGTGTCTTCTGATACGATTGATAATCAAATTGATCAAGATCTTGTTCTTGATCCGAGTGGGAGTGGGAGTGGGAGTACTCAATCCCAAAACCCTTCGAATGAATCCGAATTTCAACTACGAAAGAGCACCAGGAAAAATATACCGAAACGTACTTATGAGATTAAAGATTACGTTTTCTTGGTATCTCCCACAGAAATGGATGAGTCAAAGTCTGTGACTGAGGCTTTATCGAGCCCTGGAAAAGATGAGTGGATGAAATCAATGAAAGAAGAATTAGAATCCATTAAAACCAACAAAGTATGGGATCTAGTTGACCTTCCGCCCGGGCGTAGAGCCATTGGGAACAAATGGATTCTCAAAGTCAAAGGCAAAGCGGATGGGTCAATAGAAAGATACAAGGCACGATTGGTGGCAAAAGGCTTTACTCAAGAAGCTGAAATAGATTATGAGGAAACATTTTCACCAATTGTGAAATTTACCTCAATTCGCTTACTTTTGGCTATTGTTGCACGTTTGGATTTGGAATTACATCAAATGAAAGTGAAGACAGCTTTTCTTAATGGAGACCGGAATTACATCAAAAGAAGGTCTGTAAATTGTAAAGATCTATTTATATCCTGAAGCAATCTTCAAGTCAGTGGTATTTGAGATTTCACAAGGAGGTGATCTCGTATGATTTCACCATGAACAGTGAAGACCATTACATTTATGTGAAGAGTCCAATTGGATGTTTGTAATTCTTTCTCTTTACGTTGATGATATTTTATAGGCCAGAAATAATTTGGAGTATCTGAAAACTATTCAGGGCTTTAAAAGTCATTTGACATGAAAGATATAGGTGAGAAAGACTATATCCTTGGAGTTAAGATCCAAATAGACTGTTCCAAAACGTTATTGAGACTATCTCAAGAAACTTATGTAAAGAAAATTTTGGAGCATTTTCGCATGAATAGTTGCAAATCCATGGATACTCTTATAGCGAGAGGTGAAACTTAAGTCTTAAAATGTGTCCCAATACTGACAATGAAAAGGAAGACATGTCTCGAGTTTCGTATTCAAGTGATGTCGGGAGCTTGATGTACGCTATGATGTGTACTTGCACATACATTTGTTATGACATAGGTCTAGTTAGCAGATCAGTCCAATCCTAGAAGAGATCATTGGAAAGTTGTGAAGAGAATTTTTAGACACCTGAAGGGAACTGCATATTATTCACTATGTTATAGTGGAAATGAGTTATACTTGTGAGGATATACATATGCTAATTGGGCTGGTGACCGAAATTATAGAAAATAACATATGGTTATGACTTCTTACTTAATGGTGGTGTTATATCATGGAATAGTAAGAAACAAGACCTGTACAACCTTTCCAACAATGGAAGGTGAGTGAGTGGTTTGTGCGTGTGCAGTACAAGAAGTTGTTTGGTTGAA
Source organism: Nicotiana paniculata (assembly GCA_005239505.1). NCBI lineage: Eukaryota > Viridiplantae > Streptophyta > Magnoliopsida > Solanales > Solanaceae > Nicotiana > Nicotiana paniculata. The sequence goes on along the minus strand of ML337866.1, from coordinate 45,169 downwards.
GAGATTCTTTGAGCATTTGGATATTACAAAGAAATCTCAGGGTCCCATGACTCTATATTATGATAGTCAAGTGGCTATTGCATACAAAAAAGATTATAAGTATCACAGCAAGACCAAACACATTGACATCAAGTATAACTTTGTGAGAGACATGGTAGCAAGTGGACAGATAAATTACACGTGAAGCATGATAACTGATCCTTTTACAAAGGCGATATCTAGAGACTTATTTGAGAAACATGTAATGGCTCTAGGTTTGCGAAGGATATGAATATATATTTATTTATTGTAAATGACTTGATTATTATTTATGCTCATAGATATTTGATTCTTGAATTTATGTTTATATCTCATATGCATGTGATGATGTTTCGTTGATAAAGAGTGTGTCGAACAAGTTGCGAGATTGGCTCTCTCACACGAGCAATCACCTCTTATGTTAAGAATCGTGAAGAGATGAGACCTTATATAACCTTGGATAATGCGAGGTTATATTTACTTATTAAGGTCAGTCTTGACAACTAGTCAGGCTTACGAATTTTAATATTCAACTAGGACTTGTTTTGTAAGTCAGATACGAGTTTCTCCAAAAAGTTGGATAGGATTATTAAAGTGAGAAACTCGGGTTAGACATTTGGAGGTGTCTAGACCAAGATCTGTACGATGTTGAATGATTAAAATAATAAGACACACATGCCAATATAAGGTGAGAACACTGTAACATGTGTTTCATACCATGTGTGCTATCGACCATGGGATAATGGAAGAATGGATCCCAGATTCTTCATTGTGTGAGATCCCAAAGAAGTTATATTAACTTTTGAAATACCCTTTGACCTTTTACTATCTCTTGAAGTGCCAATCAGTGTTGCTATTTTAGCATGTCACTAATATCTATGAGTGATTCGGCAATGCAGTGCATGTATAGGAAAACATTTGATTTGGAATGGAAAGATTCGAGTAGAAAGTGAAGACAACTAAAAAGAATCTTTTTTTTTGGTAATTTAACTTGTATTCATAGGCCGACCATTATACTTACCATGAGGGTATCAAATGTATTTATGAATACAAAGTTATTCATGAACTCGAGTTCACCTCTTTTTGAGGATGAGGGATGAGATAATTGATGTCTGGGGTATTGCGAGTAATAAGATCCTCATGCTAGTCGTAAATCCTTTCCGTATGTGATTGGATTTATACATAGAGCTTTAGTACAACCTTTAATTGAATTTGGAATGTTACAGCTCTTTGTGCTCGCAGGTCGCACCACCTATTTGTCAGTATGAACTGTGTGTGAAGACTAAATAATTCACCGTATATTATATCTATTTGTGTCAGATATTACACGGTTTGAAGATGTAACGACCCGACCGGTCGTTTTCAGAATTTAAGCTTCGTTCGGTGGTGTAAGGTCATAAGCAGCCTCACATTGTGTATACCGACCTGCGAGCGTGGTTAAATTCAGTTATCGGATAATCCAGAGTCGAATTGGAAGAAACATTTCAGCTTTGGAAACTTAAATGATGGAAGTTGACCAGAGGTTTGACTTTTTGTAAACAGCCTCGGAATGAGTTTTGGGTGCTTCCAACAGCTTCGTATGATGATTTTGGACTTAGTCACGCGTCCGGAATTGGTTTTGGAGGTCCGGAGAGTAAATTGAGGTAATTCGGTGTAAGTTAGGATTTCGGCGATTTCGGCCGATGGGTGAAATTTTGATATCGGGGTCGGAATGGAATTTCAGAAGTTGGAATAGGTTCGTAGCATCATGTGTGACGTGTGCGCAAAATTTCAGGTCATTCGGATGTGGTTTGGATTGGTTTTGGCATCGTTGGCGTATTTTTGAAGTTTAGAAATTCTAGGCTTGAATCCGAGATTTATTCGGTGTTTTAATGTTGTTTTGGGTGTTCCAAAAGTTCTAATAAGTTCATGCATTGGTATGTGACCTATTGGTGTAATTGGTTGAGGTCCCGAGGGGCTCGGGATGGTTTAGGACGGTTATCGGAAGGGTTGAAGTTTGGAAATGCAGCTGGTTCCGCTGTTTTGGTGTGATCGCACCTGCGGATAGGGAACTGCAGGTGCGAGCTTCGCAGGTGCGGTAAAGAGCACGTAGCTGCGAGAATAAGTAGACTGAGCAACCTCCGCAGGTGCGGAACTTTGGGGCGCAGGTGCGGCCTCCGCAGAGGCGATTCAGGGGCGCAGGTGCGGGTAGGAGCGCAGGTGCGGTTTGTGTTTCGCACCTGTGATTGCGCAGGTGCGGTTAAGTGGTCGCAGGTGCGGAGGTCCTGGGTGGATTCTTATTAACGAGGGTTAGCCATTTTCTTCACATTTTGAGCTTTGGACATCAGATTTGGGAGCGATTTTTGGGGATTTTCGAGCTAATCGAGTGGGTAAGTGTTCTTCATCTAGAATTATATATATTCCATGAATTAGTATTTGCTTTTATCATTTAAATTATGTTTTAGTTAGGGGAAATGTGGGTTCTTAAAAGAAAATTTCTAAAAATGAAAAATCATGATTTGAAAAACCAAATGTTATCGGAATTGGATAAATTTGAACTCGTATCGGAATGAGTAATAGAAAATTGTAAAAATATTCGGGTTCCTAGGTGCGGGCCCGGGGATCGATTTTTATAATATTATAAATATTGAGACTTTATTATTCGGAATAGTTCCTTATATGTTTTATGTGCATTTTAAAGTTGTTTTAGTTGATTTTGAGTCGTCCGGAGGCCTTCCCGCCCGAGAAGTCTATTTTTGAGTACCGGATTGTCGTCTTTGAGGGAAGTATCTTGCCTAACCTTGTGTGAGGGAACTACCCCTTAGGATTGAGTCTTCTATGTTGATTGTAGTCCGCGTACGCGAGGTGACGGGTGCTTACTCGGACTTATTTGCAAATAGATTACCCTTTAGGGATTTTTGGTCCTTATGTTCCCCGTGTATGAATTGAAATTGTTATATTTGAATTCCTGATTTCTAGTTTCATCTCTTCCTGCTCAAATTAGAAGTACTTGCCTAGCCCTTGTTTCTTATTTGATCTTAATTGACTTAAATGAAGACTTTGTCTTTCATACCATTATACTATATCTTTCTTCATACACTGCCTATGTGACTAAAACTAGTATAATCTCGCCCTATAATTGTCTAACAAGTAATTGGAATATCTATACGTTGGTGTGAATCATGCATGTGAGTCGTACATTGTGATTTAAATGATTTTTCCTTAAGTACTACTTAGGTTTAATTGATGACCGCCCATGTTGATGGTATTTCTTTGATGCTGCCTATTTACTGAGCATTTGTTCAAGCTGAGTTTGTTCGGTAAAGCTAATTGTCTAAGTGAGATTGGTTATAGCTGATTCCCTTGACGGGATGATTTGGTTTCTTGGTTGTGAACTTGAATATATAGAATCGTTGCTATAATTGCCTCGTTTTCCCCTTGTTATGCTGCTTCTCTTTGTGCTTGGCATTCCTTTCAGTGGCTACTTCTTATGAGTGAGTTTTTACCATTTTTGTGATTTAAGTCTTGGTATTGATTTGCTCATCGCAATTTGCATTCGGTCTTGTTTACTTTTGCGCCTGTTGTGGCAATGTATGTTGTTTCTGTCGCATTCTGGTTGTTTTCCTCAGTGACTACATTTCATATTTAAATTGAGACTACGGACCGAGATCCGGGAGCTTTCCTCATATACTGCATTGCATATTTAAATTGGGACTACGGACGGAGATCCGGGAGCTTTCTCCCTGTACTGCATTGCATATTTAAATTGGGACTACGAACGGAGATCCGGGAGCTTTCCCCCTGTACTGCATTGCATATATAAACTGGGACTACGGACGAGATTCCGGGAGCTTTCCCCGTGTACCGCATTGCATGACAAATTCTGAGTTGCGGACTGAGTTCCGGTGGTTTTATCATTAAGGAGATTCCGTATAGCTGAAAAGCAATTATCTCCAGGAAAAATTATGTCNAAAAAATATAAATATACATTCAGTGAAAGTATGTTTCTAAAAAGAAATTTCTCTATTCCCGAAATGATTATATCTTTAAAGCTTTCGATATAAACTCACGATTTAAAGGTTTCACTCGAAGGTTTGACCAGCTTTATTGAGTTTATTGGCTAAGTCCTTATGTGAATAAATTGATGTAGTGTCGAGCTGCTAGTGTTTTATTGGATTGTGATTCCCGACATTTGGCTTGCATTCTTTCCCTTCTCTTTGCTTATTTCTATTATGTTGTCCGTTGATCGTAATTATTGAATTTTCTTCCGTATTATTCGATCATACCATTAATTATATGGAAAAATATTTAGATAGATATTATTTTCCGATCATTTATATTATTAGACCAGTGGTTTCTTGACTAGTACTCGTCACTACTTCACCGAGGTTAGTCTTGATACCTATTGGGTACCGCTGTGGTGTGCTCATACTACACTTCTGCGCATTTTTGTGTGCAGATCCAGGTAATTGCCGTTATTAGCTGCATGGATCGTTGATGAGGAGACTCAAGGTAACCCTATTGTTGCGTTCGCAGGCTTCGGAGTCACCTTCCTGTTTATGTCAACTGTACTTATTATTTCTAGACAGTTGTATTTAGATTCGTTTGAAAGATGTCGTAGAGCTTATGACTTGTATTTACCGGGTTTTGGGAAATTGTAATCTCTGTCAAGATTTCTATATCGAGACTGTAATAATTCCTTTATTATTGTTGTTGTTCAGTGGAAATGTTAGGCTTACCTAGTCCCTAAGACTAGGTGCCATCATGATACTCAACGGAGGGAAATTTGGGTCGTGAGAAGTTGGTTTCAGAGCAGGGTTGATTCCAGTGCACCAGTTGCTTCACATATCAGGGGGGCAGTTCAGACTCCCACCATCTACACTCCAGAGTAGCGAGATCATATTGGTCAGGTTCCAGTTGTCATGGCAGCACGACATGTGGTTTCAGTTCAGCTTGTGGTTAGGGCAGTAGCATTAGAGGAAGAATACCTTAGACTTGAGAGGTACAGAAAGTACCACCCTTCGATCTTTCAGTGGATTGGTGGCAAATGGTGCCCAGGGTTTCCTAGAGGAGTGTCACTACATTCTTCGTACTTCGGGTGTCGTGGAAACGAGCGGAATTATTTTTTCACGTCTCAGGTTTGGAGTAGTGGGTTGATCAGCGGTGGCGGCATATGAGTTAGGGTAATCTAGTTGGGTTAGCTTCACTAGCATGGATTCAGTTTTCGGAAATGTTTTGAGGGAGGTTGCACTTTAGTTTCTTCGGGATGTACGGTGCGTGGAGTTTGAGCAGTTGCGTCAGAGCGCTATGTCACTATTGGAGTATTCCGTTAGATTCAGTGAGTTGGCCAGACATGCACTTCGCTTGGTTGCTTCAGTTAGGAGATGAGTCCGTAGAGTCATTGAGAGATTCAGACATGATATTCGGTTTAGCGGGACTCGAGAGTTAGAGTGGGATGCCTCGTTTCAGCAGGTAGAGGGATCTCTCGCCGGTTAGAGAGCATGTGGGATCGGGAGCGAGAGGACAGACGAGATCAGGGAGAGAGTTCCGGGAGGCAATGAGGCCTTGTTGATAGAAGGAATCTACTTTTCCTTATTATGGACCAAGGTTCGTCATGGTAGAGAATTTTTGGTCAACCAGTTCAGTTTGCATTACCAGCTTCGCAGGGGGGCTTTTCAGGTTCTCGTGGGTCTTAGAGGATCCGTATTGTACGTTTTCCACAGCCACGTCGGTAGAGAGATTGTTTTCAGCGTGGAGATGTTAGCCACAGGGTGAGAGATTGTTCCAGGATTCAGGTAGGAGTGTTACAACAGGGTATTCAGGTGGGTAGAGGGCGCCCAAGAGGGGGAGGCCCGACCCGTTGATGTGTTGCATATAGTAGGCTAGAGGCCGTGATGCCAAATATTATCACCCATGTATGTCTTGAGGTGCTAAAGTGGGGTACCATTGTATTTCACTATACCTCTGTCGGTCAGGACGAGTTTCCCTTATTTGTTGCTTATTTATGATTAAGTTTTATGCTTGGCACTCTATTTTTGTGTTTGCTCCTGTTGGAGATTCTATGAGTACTAGCCCATGTCTATCATTATTTTATTCATCCTTGCTAGTGGTGAAACATGAAGTGAGTCCATGTTGTCCTTCGTGGTAAGCTTTATGTGATTCTCCTAAGTGTTTTGCTTACGAGCTGTGATTTGATACTCCATCGAGATGTGAGTTTAGTTAGAATTATGACTTTCATCAGCTGAGATGAGTTAATGGAGAAATTTCTATTGGTATGATATATTTTCGGTATGTGATTCAGATTTGAGAACAAGGTCCTCGTGATAGTTGTGATTCGATATGTTTGGACCGGGCTGAGTACCGCAATAGAAATTTTATCAGGAAAGGATCCTTGTGATTTGTTCATATGTCTTGTGTCTTCCTTGTTATATTGCTCTTTTAAGTTGGTATTGATAGAGAGTTATGCCTATGGGCTTGTTTGATAGTACCTTTATATGTTTATATTTTCATACTCAGTCATTTCGTTATGTGCTTCTTTAGTTTAGCTTGCGGGATGTGTTCCCGGTGGTGTTAGCTGTGACTCGGTGATTCGGGTGTTTAATAATGAAGTCTTCGTGTTTAGTGCATCATTATCAGTATTATGGGGTTTGGAACAGAGTTCTTTCAGATGTGAGGCTAATTGTCAATGTTGAGTTGATTTCGGGCAGCTATTGTGATCAACAGTGCTATTTGAGCCTATGTGTGATGTGCTATGTTGTGTGGTCGTTCCTTATGGGTGTAGATCTGATTTGATGCAACTGGTTGAGGCTAATGCCGGATATGGATTTAGAATCGGGTCTTTTGAGAAATGAGTAGAAGGTGATAAAGTGAGGTATGAGGCTTGTCGGTGGTGATGTGAAGGCTATATTGCAGTTGTGATTGTTCCTTCAGGCTTAGGTGGGTTTGGGTGACGTGGGATCACCTGCGGGTATGTGTTAGAAGTGTACACTCAGTGATTGGATGAATTCAAAGTGAATCTTGGCACGTTCGAGGACGAACATTTGTTTAAGAGGGGGAGAATGTAACGACCCAACCGGTCGCTTTGAGAATTTAAGCTATGTTCGGTGGTGTAAGGTCATAAGCAGCCTCACATTGTGTATATCGACTTGCGTGCGTGGTTAGATTCAGTTACCGGATAATCCGGAGTCGAATTGGAAGAAACATTTTAGCTGTGGAAGCTTAAATGATGGAAGTTGACCAGAGGTTTGACTTTTCGTAAACGGCCTCGGAATGAGTTTTGGGTGCTTCCAACAGCTTCGTATGATGATTTTGGATTTAGGCGCGCGTCCGGAATTGGTTTTGGAGGTCCGTAGAGTAAATTGAGGTAATTCGGCGAAAGTTAGGATTTTGTCGATTTCGGCCGATGGGTGAAATTATGATATCGGGGTCGAAATGGAATTCCGGAAGTTGCAATAGATTCGTAGCATCATGTGTGACACGTGCGCAAAATTTCAGGTAATTCGGATGTGGTTTGGGTTGGTTTTGGCATCGTTGGCGTATTTTTGAAGTTTAGAAATTCTAGGCTTGAATTCGAGATTTATTCGGTGTTTTAATGTTGTTTTGGGTGTTCCAAAAGTTCGACTAAGTTCATGCGTTGGTATGTGACTTATTGGTGTAATTGGTTGAGGTCCCGAGGGGCTCGAGATGGTTTAGGACGGTTATCGGAAGGCTTGAAGTTTGGAAATGCAGCTGGTGCTGCTGTTCTGGTGTGGTCGCACCTGCGGATAGGGGACCGCAGGTGCAGAAAAGAGCACGCAGGTGCGAGAATAAGAGGACTGGGCAACCTCCGCAGGTGCGGAAATTTGGGGCGCATGTGCGTCCTCCGCATAGGCGATTCAGGGGCGCAGGTGCGGGTAGGAGCGCAGGTGCAATTTGTGTTTCGCACCTGCGATTGCGCAGGTGTGGTTAAGTGGTCGCAGGTGCGGAGGTCCTGGGCAGATTCTTATTAACGAGGGTTAGCCATTTTCTTCACATTTTGAGCTTTGGACATCAGATTTGGGAGCGATTTTTGGGGATTTTCGAGCTAATCGAGTGGGTAAGTGTTCTTCATCTAGAATTATATATATTCCATGAATTAGTATTTGCTTTTATCATTTAAATTATGTTTTAGTTAGGGAAAATGTGGGTTCTTAAAAGAAAATTTCTAAAAATGAAAAATCATGATTTGAAAAACCAAATGTTATCGGAATTGGATAAATTTAGTATGGGTGAACTCGTATCGGAATGGGTAATCGGAAATTGTAAAATTTGTCGGGTTCCGAGGTGCGGGCCTGGGGGTCGACTTTTGGGTCGATTTTTATAATATTTTAAAGATTGAGACTTTACTATTCGGAATAGTTCCTTATACGTTTTATATGCATTTTGAAGTTGTTTTAGTTGATTTTGAGCCGTCCGGAGGCCTTCCCACCCGAGAAGTCTATTTTTGAGTACCGAATTGTCATTTTTGAGGTAAGTATCTTGCCTAACCTTGTGGGGGGGGAACTACCCCTTAGGATTGAATCTTCTATGTTGATTGCAGTCCGCGTACGCGAGGTGACGGGTGCTTACTCGGACTTATTTGAAAATAGATTTCCCTTTAGGGATTTTAGGTCCTTATGTTCCCCGTGTATGAATTGAAATTGTTATATCTGAATTCCTGATTTCTAGTTTCATCTCTTCCTGCTCAAATTAGAAGTACTTGCCTAGCATTCCTTGTTTCTTATTTGATCTTAATTGACTTAAATGAAGACTTTGCCTTTCCTACCGTTATACTATATCTTTCTTCATACACTGCCTATGTGACTAAAACTAGTGTAATCTCGCCCTATAATTGTCTAACAAGTAATTGGAATATGTATACGTTGGTGTGAAGCATGCCCGTGAGTCGTACATTGTGATTTAAATGATTTTCCCTTAAGTACTACTTAGGTTTAATTGATGACCGCCCATGTTGATGGTATTTCTTTGATGCTGCCTATTTACTGAGCATTTGTTCAAGCTGAGTTTATTTGGTGAAGCTAATTGTCTAAGTGAGATTGGTTATAGCTGATTCCCTTACCAGGATGATTTGGTTTCTTGGTTGTGAACTTGAATATATAGAATCGTTGCTATAATTGCCTCGTTTTCCCCTAGTTGTGTGCTTCTCTTTGTGCTTGGCATTCCTTTCAGTGGCTATTTCTTACGAGTGAGTTTTTACCATTTTTTTTATTTAAGTCTTGGTATTGATTTGCTCATCGCACTTTGCATTCGGTCTTGTTTGCTTTTGCGCCTGTTGTGGCAATGTATGTTGTTTTTGTCACATTCTGGTTGTTCTCCTCAGTGGTTGCATTGCATATTTAAATTGGGACTACGGATGGAGATCTGGGAGCTTTCCCCCTGTACTGCATTGCATATTTAAATTGGGACTACGGACGGAGATCCGGGAGCTTTCCCCCTGTACTGCATTGCATATTTAAATTGGGACTACAAACGGAGATCCGAGAGCTTTCCCCTTGTACTGCATTGCATATTTAAATTGGGACTACGGACGGAGATCCGGGAGCTTTCCCCCTGTACTGCATTGCATATTTAAATTGGGACTACAAACGGAGATCCGAGAGCTTTCCCCTTGTACTGCATTGCATATTTAAATTGGGACTACGGACAGAGATCCGGGAGCTTTCCCCTGGTACTGCATCGCATATTTAAATTGGTACTAAGGACGAGATTCCGGGAGCTTTCCCCTTGTACTGCATTACATGACAAATTCTGAGTTACGGACTGAGTTCCGGTGGTTTTATCATTGAGGAGATTCGGATCGAAAGATATATATATATATATATATATATATATATATATATATATATATATATATATATATATATATATATATATTGAAAGGTATTGCTGAAAAGCAATTATCTCCAGGAAAAGTTATGTCAGAGGGACTTCTATTTCGAAAGTATATTTGAAAAGTATTTGTCTTGCAGAAAAATGATATTTGAAAGAGCAGTATTTGGGAAAGTATATTTGAACACCACGTATTTTGAAGGGACTATGTTTTAAAGATCTCTCTTTATAAAAATATATAAATATACATTCAGAGAAAGTATGTTTCCAACAAGAAATTTCTCTATTCCCGAAATGATTATATCTTTAAAGCTTTCGATATAAACTCACGATTTAAAGGTTTCACTCGAAGGTTTGGCCAACTTTATTGAGTTTATTGGCTAAGGCCTGATGTGAATAAATTGATGCAGTGCCGAGCTACTAGTATTTTATTGGGTTGTGATTCCCGACATTTAGCTTGCATTCTTTCCATTCTCTTTGCGTATTTCTATTATGTTGTCCGTTGGTCGTAATTATTGAATTTTCTTCCATATTATTCTATCGTACCGTTAATTATATCGAAAAATATTTAGATAGATATCATGTTTCGGTCATTTGTACATTTATGTCTTTTTACTTATTAGACCAATGATGTCTTGACTATTCCTCGTCACTACTTCACCGAGGTTAGTCTTGATACTTACTGGGCATCGATGTGGTGTGCTCATACTACACTTCTATGTATTTTTGTGTGCATATCCAGGTAATTGTCGTTATTAGCTGTGTGAATCGTTGATGAGGAGACTCAAGGTAACCCTGATGCTGCGTTCACAGGCTTCAGAGTCACCTTCCTGTTTATGTCAACTGTACTTATTATTTCTAGACAGTTGCATTTAGATTCGGTTGAAAGATGTCGTAGAGCTTATGACTTCTATTTACCGGGTTTTGGAAAATTATAAACTCTGTCAGGATTTCTATATCGAGACTGTTATAATTCCTTTATTATTGTTGTTGTTCAATGGAAATGTTAGGCTTACCTAGTCCCTAAGACTAGGTGCCATCACGATACCCAACGTAGGGAAATTTGGGTCGTGACAGAAGAACAAAAAACTTCACCGTTTATTAGATCTTGTTGTGTTAGATATTACTCGTTTTGAAGATTAAAAACTTCAGCATTAAATTATGGTTGTGTCAGATAGGTTTGAACACTTAAAACTTCACCATTATTAATTCTGACTCTGTCGTGACACAAATAACAATCTTGTGGTTGGCTCTATAAAGTAATAGATGCGGCGAATATGAATCTCCTTTTGAAGAAATATTTTTGAATATGGTATTATTCATCAAACATTGCTCTATACACGCTCCCAATCCAATGGGACTGTGGAAAGAAAGAATCTTTCATTAAATGAGATGAAAAATGCTTTGTTAATAAGTTTTGGTTTAATTTAACTTAGAATTTGTGGGGGAAGCCATTCTTACAGACGAATACTCAATCGAGTTCCCCATAGCAAAACACAATCCATTCTATATGAAAAATAGAAAGGAAGAAAGCCTAACTTGAAATATTTCAAAGTGTGGGGGTATTTGACTAAAGTGCAAGTCCTAACTCTAAAAGGGTAGATATAGGACCGAAGATCGTTGATTGCATTTTGCATAGGATATGCAAACAAACGGTAAAGCATATCGATTTCTAGTTCATAAATTAGAAAGTACCTGCATTCATATTTATATGGAGATAGAATCAAATAATATTGAATTCTTTGAGAATATTTACCCGTATAAAAAGGAATGTGAGGCGTCTAGTGAAAAATCTAAGCGACCTCAGGAAGAATCAAAGGAAAGTACACCTAATGAGGTGAATCCAAGACGTAGTAAACGTCAAAGGACAACTACTTCCTTTGAATCGAATTCTCTGACATTCTTGTTCTTCAGACTTTGAAAGATGTCTTCCTCGAAAAGAAGCAGTCAATAGTGAGATAGAATCCATATTAAATAATTATACTTTAGAGTTAGTTGATCTTATTCTAGGGAACAAACCACTGGGTTCCAAATGGGTTTTCAAGAGGAAAATAAAATATGATGGCACTATTGACATGTATAAGGCAAGACTTATTGTCGAAGGGTATAAACAATGAGAAAGCCTTGACTATTTTAACATATACTCATCAATTATAAGTATTACATACATATGGATGTTAGTAGCATTGGCTATAGTGTATGGTCTTGAAATCCATCAAATGGATGCGAAGACAACCTTCTTAAATTGAGATTTGGAATTATATTTTTTTCATGGAACTACCTGGAGGGTTTGTGGTTCCTGAAAAAGAAAAAAAGTTGTGCAGAATTGTTAAGTCTTATTATGGACTAAAATAAGTGCCCAAACAATGACGTGCGAAATTTGACCAAATAATATTTCCAAATGATTCCAAAATTAATGAGTGTAAACAAATGTGTTTACATTAATAATACTCCAAATCATGTATCATTGTTTGATATGTTGATAACAAACAATAGAAAAGATGCATGAAATATTTCAAATGTGGGGGCATTTTAGCTTATGCATGACAAAAGTCAATAGTTAGATGTAATGTCTAAATGATATAATTTTTGAACCCCACGAACACTTAGTGGATATTGATATGGCAGCCGGTGAATTCATTACTTATTCAGTCTTAGTGATGAGTGATGGCTAGTATGAAAATACAATTTCTAAAGTTGTTTACGTGCCTTTCTAGAAATGATGTGTTCTTTCTTGAACATTTATAATGTTTAGCTATTTTATGAAACGCTTTCACCTGGAAAGCTGTGGCTTTTCATGAAACCTACGTTTTTTCATTTTGTATAAACATGACCGTTGAAGAACGGGTGTATTGATACATTGGTCTATTATATGGTGAACCTATTGATGAAAATGACAAAAATCTATAGCAACTTGGATTTGTTTCATGAATGAAGGTGTTATAATTTGCATATCGTACAGACGTATATTCTGTTGTGGAATATGAATAAATAGCATACAAATGCTAGTAAAATGCAGAAGTGAAATATGTTAAATATTGAAAAGTTGTGGCCACAACTGATGCCAACCATTTCAGCTGTTGTTATAATATAATATTACTACATTAAATATAGTCAATAATCTGGTATACAATAGAAAGTTTGAGACGTATTAGTCTATGACATAAGGAAGTATGCATTAAACTTTCATGGTAATGAAACGGGTCTTGAGATATTTGAAATATACTCAAATTATATTTTGTACAAAATAAATATCTCATGCTAATAAGGGGTATAGTGATGAAAATTAGATCACCGGTTGAACTGTTTCTAAATTGACAAGTGAATATATTTTCACAATCGGTGAAGCAGTGTCTTGAAAATCATCCAAATAAATTTGCATTGCACGCTTTATAATGGAGGCTGAGTTTATAGCCTTAGACAATGCCGGTGAAGAAGCAGAATGACTCTGGAGGTTCTTGAAGATATTCCATTTTGGCCAAATTATTGATGACACCTATATGCATGTATTGTGATAGTCAAGTGGCAAAGGGTTTAGGAGCATTATATGTGTAACAGAAAATCTCGTCATATATGACGAAGATGTATAACTATTAGCCAACTACTCTCTAGGGGAATTATCATAATTGACTACATGAAGTCAAGCGATAACGTGTCGGATTCGCTTATAAAAGGCCTAACAAGAGAGGTAGTTAAATGATCATCGAGGGGAATGGGACTATGACCGAGGACAAGTCATTGTGGCGGTAGCTCTACCTAGAAGACTGTAGATCCCAAGATCTAGGTTCAAGGAGATTAAACAAAGTCATTAATGACGGTTCAACATTATCACATAAAAATTTGGCCCGTTCTCATGATGAAGACAATGTTCAAGGATAAAACATTAAAGCCTTTTAATGATTTCAAGATTTGATACAAGGTATATCAAATAGTGTATCTACGGGATAACACGTTTAGGAATCACCTATGTAAGTGTGAAGTATTAGCCGCTTCAAGGAGAATTTTGTAAGGCCAGTTCTATATACACTTATGAAACCAGACAGTCTTCATGGCTGAAACGAACACAACAATGAGAACCAAAGACGGTTAACATAAGCTCACTGCGAAAAGTTCAAAGGGAAAACTACTTATCTAGATGCGATTAATCCTTGCTTGCGAATCACACAATTTTTTATGCATGTTTTTATAAATCTGGTCATTCCCCATTCATGTGGGGGATTGTTGGGTTTTTCTGAAGGATGTGAATGGGAAATGGAAGAGGCCTATTTTGGATTGCACATCTTCATCTCACCCTTTCATTGTCTATTAATTTAGAGGCTTGACCTCATTTTTTATATATGAAAAATCTGAAAATTTCTCCTTTCTTCTCTACATTGTTGCATTGTTTTTTCAAATAAATAAAGTGACAAATGTGATTTGCTCTGTTTGTTGAGTTCACCAAAGTTCTGTAATTTCAATTGTCAGTATTACATAATAGTTTTTTTGTTCTATCCTGGGAGGAAGTAATCCATAACCTTGGGCAACAGTGAGCAGATTAAATTTCTTAAGGACACACAAACAACTTGTTGGCTCAAAAATTATTTTATGTTTTGTTTTATTAAACTAACATTTCTTTGCTTCTATAATTTTCTCGTTTTGAACCCATGACCTAGGCTAAAATTTGAACTCGCTATACCACCTGTCCACAAGATCATCTAGGTAAAGTAGTGAGTTTATAGTTATAAAAGATAGTTACTAACTTTAGTGCTATAAGATAAAATTACGCTGTCACTTTTAAACTAGAAAAATGATATTTTGTCTATTTATTATTTGTCATTTTATTTGATGCAATGTGTTGATGTGTGTTTTATGTTCTTTTGAAAAATAATATACTAGATTCCAACCTTAAGAAATCATTAATAACTCCATGAGCAGGCCAGTAAAGGAGGGAAGTGAGCCCCTGTCTTTGAATCCTATGTTAAAACTGGACAAGCGATGATGGAGTGATAAATATTTATTTATATCAAAATAATTTAATTTATCATAATTAAGTGATTTAATGAAGTAAAAATTATATTAATTAACCATGCTTAAATGATGAAAGTTTATGTGCAAACATCAAATACAAATAGCATTAGCAGTACAAAAAGTAACGTAACAATTTGTTTACTCATAAAACGTACAGTTGAATTTATACGTGATTTTTAGAAAAGTGAACTAATTGATCCTAAAATAATGCAATAATTGAAGAAATATACAATACTTAGCCTTAAAATGTAGATGAAACAATAAAGATGATAATTCCGTAAACACAATTTCCGGACACAGCAATGATGACATAAAAAAGCAAGAAAGCAAGATTGTATTAAGCTTTGTATAGAATGTAGTATAAGTCTAGCCAGAAAGTTCGTGTCCTTTACAATGATAACTGAGCTCACTATCTATAGCTATGTTTAGGAAAGGAGGTCATAAGATCGTGCTCTCCTTTAATGTCAATTATGAAGACCATTGATGAAGCGGTGAACATAAATACCAAATTCTCTGTAACGGACCATCGCTCTTAATGCTGCAGAATTTTTCCTAGTAAATACTACCGGGCGTAGAACATTTAATACACCTTTATGAACGTTATCCTTTCCGATGACAGGCAAAATGGCTGTGTTCGGTCTTCGGCCATCCCCATTTTGGGTTCCACGTGTCCTCCCTTTAGACGACCACATGTCATTTCATATTTCACCCTATACAGATAGTCCTCCTGCTTTCGAATGACATAACTTTGTGTTACTGGGAAGTTGGTAGAAACACCTTTTTGGTAGGAATTACTGTAACGCCCTCTGAAGGTTTCTGACAGTTGATTAGACGCACGTCTCTCCGTATTTAATGCCCTAAACACGCGTCATCCCATGATTCAGCACAGCTTTTGCCGATTATCAAGGTAATCATGGCCATGACTCTAGCCGCTAAAATTTTACTTATACGCAACATTCTTTTACTTTGCGTTTCACAATTTCTTGAGCTTCTGATTTGCATCTTTGTTTCCATCTTTTCTCTAATTCCCTTCAAACACAAAATCTCTTCCTTCTTCTTTTTTAATGGCTTCTTCCTCCAAGCTTGCTGATTCTATAAAGAACAAGAACAAAATCGAGGACTTTGTTCCTCCAATGGTGGGTTCTATCATCCCAAGAAGACTTAGAACTTCAAAGGATTTTGAAGAGAAATTCCCTACTGCTAACCCTCGTACATGGGCTGTTAGTAGATACCTATCTTCCATTCGTCCTTCCAGTGCTCCTGTTGTGAAGGATGATTGTCGCTGCCATGAGTTGGATATCATTTCTCTTGATCTATCGGAGCGAGTGACCCTTCCCAAGAAAGGTTTTACATACTGTTTCACGTTTCCCTTCACTTTAGGTGCGTTTTCTTTGAGCGGAGAGCTTGATTCTGTGATTGCGGTGTTTTGCCTTCGCTACCAGGTGTGTTTTTCACAGGTAAGTCCTTCAGTATGGAGGATGATCGCCTACCTTTGATGCTTGTGCCAGGAAACTGGAGAGGAGCTAAACTTAGCTCATATGATGAATCTCTATTCTCCCAAAATCTTCCGCGGGGAATGATAAACCTTTGCAAGCATGGCCGCCATGCTTTGCTGTTTAGCATGGATGATGACAACGACCGTGGGTGGATGGAACGGTTCGTTGCAGTTGCTACAACCGACATCATTCCGACAACGGCTTCATCCTTTGCGATCGTTTGGAACCGCACTCGTAAGCTCTTTGTTTAGTATTTCTTTTTACTAGATATTCTTTTATGGTCGTATCATCTTTTCACCCTTCGCATGTTTCAGCAACTCGATGGATCCTACCGGTGGTGGAAGGTTTGGACCGGTGGGTTCAGAAGATCTTGGAAGTCACAACGCCCGAAATTCATTTGTGGAAAGAACTAGCCCTTAAATACGGGTGGAAGGCCAAAATTCATGGTAATTTTAATTTACCTTGCTTCCATTTTTTCTATATGAAGAACTTGGTTGAACCCTTCTGACTTGTTCACGAAATTAGGTCAGCCTGCGGGCTCTGTTGTTTTCCCCGAGGAGGACGTTTTGGATGATATTGTTGATGCAGCGAGGCTGCTTCAGGAATCACTTACTCGAACAGGTATCTCCGGGCCGGTTTCGGACGCAAACACTTCCGTATGGAGTCCCCGGCCGGAGGGTAAGCAACCAAAGAGAAGACTTTCCTCCGCGGCCGGGGAAAAGAATAAGAGGGCGAAGACTGATGCCCTCAAGTCATCTCCGGTGGCGATGACGACTGGTCATCCTTTTGGGCCGGTCATAGACATTGTGATGATTGATGACGATGAAGAAGATAGTGATGAGGGAGCTTCTTTATATAGAAGGCGACGATTCTCATCATGTCAACGGGATGCTCGGCCTGTTGAAATGATGATGTCTCGGCACTTTGGGGAAATCTGATTTGGTAGAAAATGCCAACTCCCATTTAGGGCCCCAATTGCTGTAATTAGTGTTGCAAGGTTGAGTACTGGGTCTTTGCCGTCTTTGGTTGGTGAACATCCAACATCCAACACTGAATTTGATGCAACTGCTTCTCGCTTTTCGACTCCATCTGCTTCATCTCCACCTTCGCCAACACTAGGAACTACTACATCACTTCCATTTTCATCCATTCTTCCACCAGTAGTCGCTACATCACCTCCACCGGCCACACCTGATCATAAAGAAGGTGTTCTTTTCCACAATACCGAGTTCATGGGAATTTAGGGCAAACATATGTTGCCCCTTCTGAAGACCCACAAAGGAGGAGGAACGTTACTCTTTTCAGTCTCTACCGGGTGTAATTTGCTATCACGACTGGTGGAGCTTACTAATTACCTGAAGCCTTTGGCTTCAGAAAAAGATTGGAGGCACTCTCGGGAGAGTGCTTGTTGAACAACGCCATGCATAAAGGCGTAACGGTACATTCTTTTCTTCCTTCATTAGTTCTTCTATTTTTGTATGAAAATATTCTAAGTTTTACTTCTTTTTTTGTAGGCCAACTTTCTTGTTTCTGAGGGTCTTCAGAGGTTGATTCATGAGAAGGAGGAACTTACTTCTGAACGGAATCAACTTTTGGTGGAACGGGAGCAAATTGTTCTCCGCCTCTCAAAACCGGAAACCAAAGCTACCGAGGTCGTTGTTTTGGAGGCTCATTTGCAGCAAAGCGATCAAGAAGTGAAACCCCTTAGCCAAGAAATTGGGTCGCTGAGGTTTACATTTGATGAAGCCAAGGCCAAATGGGCTAAAGTCCAGGACATTGTTCTTGCTGCAACCGATCGTGAGGCTGCCTCCACTGAAAGGGTGATTAACTTAGAGGCAGCCTTGAACTCCAAAATTGAAATGTTGGCTGTTGTGGCAGCGAACCACACCCAGCTAGAATAAAAGTACAAGAAAACGCTTAATTGTTCACGACCTTGATGTCAACCTCAAATCTGCTAGGTTCGCCCGGCAAAGTCTTTCTGCCGAGGTTACCCAACTCAAAGATTAACTTAAGCACCGAGCGACTTCCCTTGTTGTTGAAAAAACCTATGACATGTACCGCATGAGGAGGAAAACCTTGGAAGAGGCCAAAATTGGTATCGTTGACTTTGATGCCGAAATACCTAAGGCCTGAGATCTTGAGTTGGCTGCTAAAAATGGATTCCCGGCACAGTCTGATGCTCCTGGTTCTTATGGTTTCGATTCCGAGTTTTTGGGAACTAAAGAGGATCGGAAGGCGACGATGCTGAAGACCAGACTGAGGAAAACATCGAGCCATCGGTGGACTTACCTACATCTCTCAGGAATGCAGACACTTCTCTTCCTCCTGGTTCCGGAGGCACTGCAGTTTAGCTTTTCTTTTCCTTTTCTCATGTTGTACTTTTACCGTTTTGGGGCGTTCTTGTAAATAAAACATATTTTCTTCTCAAGTGTCATTTGAGTCTTACTTTCGTTTGAGTATTCATGCAAGTCTTTAACCATTGAACTTGCTCAAGCATTCTGTGCTCGTTTTTCTGTTCACGTTTTACTTTGTGTAGTCTCGGATGCATTTTTCTCGAAGCATTTTGGTTCCGAGAATTATCCTTTTTACGTGAGGATTTTTATAAGTATTTGCGCAATTTTAATTTTTGTGTCCTTTTCATATGCGGCTTCGGGTGTATATTTCCACGATGGCATTTTAGATTTCTGGCATAGATTCTTCCGGAACCAACCCTTTAACGTGAGGGTTTTTATAAGAGAGGGTCCTCTTATGTTTATGGTGTTCTTGAAGAGTACATCACATGCTCATTACGACACTAATATTTGAAGTACTTGTTTAACTTTCAAATGACAAAGTTAGCTCATTATTCAAACAAGAAACAAGATAATAGCAAAAGGATTTCATTTTATTCCTTCTATTTCAAAAAATACATAAGTATTTTGCTATGCAGAAAAGAAAATGCCATTACTTGTGGCTATCTTGTATAACTTATTTTTACGGGCCTGGTTGCACAGCCCTTGGTCCCGATGATGCATTTTGTTTCCGGATTTTTGTTCCCCTGTTGACGTGGCAGTCATTGTTGTTGTATCCTCATATCATTCCCCCTTAGTGTTCGAATGCGAAGAATGCGAATTGGAATATTAGAAGTCTTGTATCTTCGAAGATTCCACCAATGAATTGCTAAGTAATCCTTCACTCGGCAACATACCTTACTTCCCCTTAGGAATCCATGCTATCGAGCAAAAGCATACCTAACAGCCCTCTAGTGCTTTACGCACGTGAATGGTCAGGTAACCTCTGTTCGATAGCAAACTTAACTTCCCGGTGAGAATTTGCTATCGAACCAAAGATTATCTAACCGTCCCCGGGTGGAAGCTTGTTTGTTTGCCTTGCCATCAAAGGTCTTATTGTTGTTGTCTTCGTAGTATGCTTTCTGTCGCTGCCTCATTATAAACATTGCTAGAAAAATCCAATTGGGACAAAACAAAGGGTAAAAGAGTGAAGCGCATACTTTCCGCTTGAATAATGTTCATCAGCAATAATATTTTTTGAGGTGTTCCACATTTCAGTTGCTAGGCAACTTGTCTCCATTATGCTTCTCCAACTCGTATGAAACTTTCCCTTTAATAGCTAAAATCCGGTAGGGACCTTCCGACGTTGGACCTAGTTTTCCCATATTGAGTTCCCGGGTATTTTGGGTTACCTTCTTTAGGTACAAGTCTCCTAATTTGAAATAACGTAAGTTGGATATTTGATTATAATATCGCTTCATTCTCCGCTTTTTAGCTGTCATTATTACATACGCCAAGTCCCTACGTCCCTCAAGCAATTTTAAGTTAACTAACATTGCTTCGTTGTTTGATTCTTCATTTGTCTGAGAATATCTCAAAGTGGGTTCTCCCACTTCTACGGGGATTAGATATTCAACACCGTACACGAGGAAAAAAGAAGTTTCTCCTGTACTCGATTTGTCCATTTTTCGGTATGCCCATAGAACTCCGGGCAATTCATCGGGCAATTTGCCTTTTGCTGCTTCCAACTTTTCTTGAGGTTTTGAAAAATCACTTTGTTTGTTGACTCTGCTTGACCGTTTGCGCTTGGATAATAGGGAGAAGATGTGATCCTCTTTATTTTCAAGTCTTCAAGGAACTTTGTAACTTTTGCATCGATAAAATGTGGCCCATTGTCGTATGTTATCTCTTTTGGTATTCCGAACCTGCAATTATATTTTCCCACAGGAAATCGACCATTTTGCGTTCTTCGGTCTCCTGATAAGGACCTGCTTCCACCCAGTTAGAAAAATAATTAGTCAAAATGATAAGAAACCTTACCTTCCCGGGAGCCGGTGGCAGCGGTCCGACGATGTCCATTCCCTATTTCATGAAGGACCACGGGGACAGAACCGAATATAAGGGTTCTACCGGTTAGTGTACCAGTGGTGCATAGCATTGGCACTTATCACATGTTCGTACGAAATCTTTGGCATTTTTTTCCATGCGAGGCCAGTAATAAGTGTCTGAGTGATTGCCGCATATCCCTTCGTGGATTTCTCTCATGACATCATTAGCCTCTGACGCTCCTAAGTATCGGGCCAGCGAGACTTGGAAAGATTTCTATATAGTTGGTCTTTCTTGAAGCTATAACGTGCAGCTTTGACGCGTAACGCCCGTGATGCTTTGGGGTCTTCGGGCAACTTCCCGTGCTCAAGATAGTTGATTATTTTATTTCTCCAGTCCCAGACCAGACTAGTCGAATTTACCTCATAGTAACAATCTGTATACAGGACTAAGCCCACCAATTGTACTACCGTTCCAGATTCCGATCCCTTCATTTTCGTCGAAGATCCAAAGTTTGCGTATGCATCCGCTTCTGCATTATCCTCCCCCCAGATGTGAGTAATTGACCACTCCTGGAATTGCGCCAAAAGAGCCTGGACCTTTACAGTGTATTGTTGCATACGTTCTTTTTTGGTATCAAAGATCCTGTAGACCTGATTTACCACCAGCTGTGAGTCACATTTGATTTCGATAACCTCGGAATCAAGACCTCTGGCCAATTCGAGTTCTGCAACCAAAGCTTCATACTTTGTTTCATTGTTAGTTAAAGGGATCGTTCTGATGGCTTAGCTTAAGATTTCCCCCGAAGGCGTGATTAAGACTATTCCGAGTCCAGACCCTTTTACGTTAGAGGCTCCGTCTGTAAATAAGGTCCAAACCCCCGGGGTCGATTCTAACTCCATTACTGCCTCCTTGGTTGCTATAGGCAATAGTCCCGGACTGAAATCGGCCACAAAATCAGCCAAGACTTGCGACTTAATTATAGTCCTTGGTTTATATTCTACGTCAAATTCACTCATTTCGACGGTCCACTTGTCCAATCTTCCTGAGAGCTTGGGTTTTATGGAGGATGTTCCGCAAAGGGAAAGAAGTCACCACAGCTACCGGGTGGCATTAGAAGTAGGGCCTCAGCTTTCGAGCAGCGACTACGAGAGCTAATGCTAATTTTTTCAAATGTGGGTAGCGAGTTTCTTCTCCCGTTAAAATTTTGCTAACGTAATAAATAGGAAATTGCGTTCCTTCGTCCTCCTGAACTAACACTTACCGCAACTTCTAAAATCGTGAGGTAGACTAGCAATGTTTTACCTTCTTTTGGTTTTGAGAGAAATGAAAGGCTTGATTAGTACTTTTTTAGGTCCCTCAAAGCCTTCTGGCATTCCGGTGACCATTCGAAATTGTTTTTCTTTTTGAGCAGTGTTAAGAAGCGATGACATTTTTCCGACGACCGGGAAATGAACCTGCTCAAAGCTGCTAACCTTCCTGTGAGTCTTTGGACTTATTTTACGCTTGACAATTGATCAGGGATATCTTCTATGGACTTGATTTTGTCAGGGTTTACCTCAATTTCCCTTTGTGAGACCAGAAACCCCAAGGACATACCAGAACTGACCCCGAACGCGCACTTCTCAGGGTTAAGTTTCATGTTATGCTTCCTTAGGATGTCGAAGGTTTCCTGTAAATGCTTAAGGTGAAAGACTTAATGAGCATATCATCTTTATAAACTTCCATGGTCTTTCCCATTTGCTTTTCAAACATCTTATTTACGAGCCGTTGATAAGTGGCTCCGGCATTTTTCAACCCGAAGGGCATTACATTGTAACAATATGTACTGAAATTCGTTATAAACGAAGTTTTTTCCTGATCTTCCGAGTTTATCTTAATTTGACTGTAGCCGGAATAAGCCTCGAGGAAACTCATAAACTCGTGCCCGACCGTGGCATCAATCATTTGATCGATATTTGGTAGTGGGAACGAGTCTTTCGGGAATGCCTTATTAAGGTCTTTATAGTCTACACACATGCAAAATTATTGTTCTTCTTAGGAACTACTACTACATTGCTAGCCAGTTTGGATATCTTATCTCTCTGGACGAACCGATTTTAAGCAAGCGGGTTACCTCTTTTTGACAAATTTATTACTGGCCTAGGCAATAGGGCGTTTCTTCTGTCTTCCTGGGGGTACGTTGGGGTCCAAACTCAGCTTGTGCATGGCTATTTCTGTCAGGATACCTATCATATCCTCGTGCAACCATGCAAAACAATCAGCATTAAATTTCAGGAATTCAATAATACCAGACCTGAGCTCGGGGTGTTGTCCTGTCCCCAAATGGAATTTTCTTTCTAGGAATTCTTCGAACAATGCCACTTGCTCCAGTTCCTCTGGTGTGGAATTCGTTGCGTTCGTCTCTTCCGGAACTTGGAAATATCTTGGCATCTGATATTGTTCTGAAAAATCTACCCCTGGGATAATTCCTTCTAACTCGGGAGTAGGCGCTAGTTCCTGTAATTTCTATCTCGTGCGCTCCTTCCCTTTGCTACTGGAAACTGAGATCGCATTCACCTCCCTACCTCTTATCTGCTTGATTTCTTTGGGTGTTGGAAACTTCAGCAATTGGTGATATGTTGAAGGTACAACTTTCATCTCATGTAACCATGGCCTTCCCAGGATGATGTTGTATCCCATATCACCCTCTACTACTTTGAAGAGAGTTGTTTTCATTACTCCGTCAGCATTCGTGAGCAGCAAGATCTCTCCTCGGGTCGTCACGCTCGCAAGGTTGAATCCATCGAGGAGCTTTGTTGCTGGAATAATGCTTCCGGTGAGTTTGGCTTGTTCCAATACTCTCCATTGTATGATATTAGCCGAACTTCTTGGATCCACTAGAACACTTTTAATCTTAAAATCTAACACATTTAAAGAAATTACCAGTGTGTCATTGAATGGTAACAGCAATCCGTCTGCGTCCTCCTCCGTGAAAGTGATATCGTCATCCCGGAGCCTTTTACTATGAGTTATTGATACTTTCGCCTTCTTCGCAGCCGAAAAGGTGACTCCATTAATCGCATTCCTCCCCAAGATCATATTGATTGTTTGGCGTGGGGTTTTTTCTCCTGTTTTCGAAGATTCTGCTTTGTCTCTGTTGCGACCATAATTGTTTTAGCTCGATCACTCAAGAATACTCGGAGGTGACAATTATTCAATAGTGTTACCACCTCTTCCCGGAGGTGTCAGCAGTCCCCTGTTTAGTGACCATTCATCCCGTGGTATTCGCACCATAAGTTGGGATCCTTCTAGTTGGAATCGAACCTCATAGGTCTCGGGAATCGTGTCTCTTTAACGTTTCTCATGGCTGACACCAGTGCCACTACACTGCCGTTGAAGTTATATTCCGATAACTTGGAGTAAGAAAGATCCAGAGACCCCGACGTTTCTTTATCGTTGAGTGATCTATTGTTTGGACCACGATCATTCCCTCTGTCAACGGTGAACCTGTTTGTTGCTCGGAAGTTCCTGCCACGGCCTTCGATCCGCTCATAAGGAAAAAATTAGCCCCTCGAAGTCCGTCTATCTGCATCGTAGCCATCCTTTGATTTTTATTTGCTTTTCTTCCATACTTTGGCCGATGATGTAGAACCGACCTGGTCATTTTCAATCTTTATCTTTGACTCGTACTGGTTGTGAACATCTACCGAAGTTGTTGCTTGAAACTCAAGCAGGCTCTCTTTCAGCTTCCGGGAAGCGTCCGAACTTCTTGGATTCAATCCTTTGGTGAATGCTTCAGATGCCTATTCATCCGGAACAGCCGAGAGCAACATTATTTCTTTCTGGAATCAGGTAATAAACTCTCATAATAATTCAGATTCTCCCTGTGCGATCCTGAATATGTCGACCTTCTGGGCTTGCACTTTTCTTGCCCCGGCATGAGCCTTAATGAAAGAATCCGCGAGCATCTCAAAGGAATGTATGGAATGCTCGGGTAATAATGAGTACCACGTTAGGGTTCCCCTCGTGAGAGTTTATCCAAATTTCCTTAGCAACACAGATTCAATTTCGTGAGGAGCTAAGTCATTTCCTTTTACCGTCGTTTTGTAGGTGGTAATATGCTCCTGAGGGTCTGAATTTCCATCACACTTTGGAATTTCAGGCATTTTGAACCGCTTTTGGATTAGTTCTGGTATCACGCTCGTCTTGTACGATAATTGGATATACTTCTTCGAGTCTGGGCCTTTCAATACTGGTGGTGCGCCTGGGATTTGATGCATGCGGGCATTTTCTCCCCTCATGGACCGTAAAAGTTCATTCTTGAACGGATCGTTCTCGTTGTTGAGACTGGATCTGCTCCACCACCCCCGTCGGAGCCAACTTCACCCCAGGGAGTGTTGTTATCGACTCTCTCCATTGTTTGGTTTGTGGGGACACTGTGAGGAATTGGATCTCGTCTGTTTGCATTATTCGAAGCCCCCGATAGCACATGTTTTAGTTCTATCATAACCTGATCCTGTCGCATGAGATGGCGTAGAATGATCGCATGTTGCTCCTGCAGGAACTTCACAGTATCCGCTACATGCTCCTTATCAGCATCATAGGGAGTTGTCTCCCGAACCTGTCGAGGGTAATGCCTGCCATACACTATCGTGGCATCATTCCCCTCACTAGGGCGTCACTGATTGAATCCTCGAAAAGAGGCTGATCCCCTTGAATTTCAGGGTTGTGTGTGTCGTTAACAGTGTTATCTGTCATTTTTTGTATTTTTTTTCTAAGACAAAATAATCAAACCACGTTAGTTAAAAAGGCAAGAATCAATTTAATTGCACGGTTGTCTAGGCCCCACGGTGGGCGCCAAACTATTTACCCGTAAAACGGTACAGTTGAATTTATACGTGCTTTTTAAACAAGTGAACTAATTTGATCCTGAAATAATGCAATAATTGAAGAAATATACAATACTTAGCCTTAAAATGTAGATGAAACAACAGAGATGATAATTCCCTGAACACAGTTTCCGGGCACATCAATGATGAGATCAAAAGGCAAGAAAGTAAGATTATATTAAGCTTTGTATAGAATGTAGTATAAGTCTAGCCAGAAAGTTCGTGTCCTTTACAATGATAACTGAGCTTACTATTTATAGTTATGTCTAGGAAAGGAATACCCTTCTTTAATGTTAATTATGAGGGTCATTGATGAAGATGTAACGATGAACATAAATATCAAATTCTCTGTAACGGACCGTCGCTCTTAATGCTGTAGAATATTCCCTAGTAAATGCCACCGGACGTATAGTATTTAATACACCTTTATGAACATTATTCTTCCGATAACATACGAAATGGCTGTATTCGATCTTTAACCATCCCCGTCTTAAATTCCACGTGTCCTCCCTTTAGACGATTATTTCACTTATACACAATTCTTTTAGCCTGAATAAAGGACTTGCCGAGCTTATGATGATCACCCTGCCTATATTTTATTTCTTTTTAAATTATCGTCGAAAATGAGGGCAGTAATGAACAATGGAAGCGTGGAAGGTAGAACGAGGAGATCTCCCCGTCCTAAAAATACAAACAAACTATAACCTTAAGTTAGAAATAAATTACTTTGATAGGAGGGAAAAGGTAAGAGAAAATATTAAAAGTAAAGTACTCGTCAATTTCAAGAAATAGCAAAACCAAAAGAAAACAACTATACCGCTCTTGTAAGAAAAAAATTCATTATATATAGTTTTAATTTTCCAAATAGCAAATGTCTAAAATTTTCTACTGAAAGTTAAAACCAGCTCTTCTTTGTATAAATTATCCCCGGTGGCGAAGTTAAGAATTTTTTCGAGGGTATTCAAATTTAAAAGAAGTGAAATTTTTTTGACGGAGAGTGTTCAATACAAATTATATACCTCTAAAATATAATATTTTACCTATATATAGAATACAATTTTTCGATAAAAAGTGGTCAACTGACCACCCTTTAACCATGTGACTTCGACACTGCGCCAAAATCTTTTGCATTTGAAACAAACGAATACAGTTGAATGCTATAGACAATTAGATAGATAGTGTTTGTGTAAGCTTACACTTAATCAAATCAATTTAAAGTACTTTTTAGCTTACCTCTATGCGTTTGGTAAATTATGGTGAACTAGAAATGCTTATAAACTATAAAACCAACAAAACCCCATAAGTTTGTCATCCTTAATTTACTAATTTTTAATCTATAAACACTTTTAATTTGACTAATATATTCTTTGTTTTATCTCTATATTTTTCGAATAAGCGGCAAAACTACCCCTAACCTATTTGCTTTAGTTTAAAAATACCCTCGTCCACCTATTTGTAAAAACTGCCCCTAACATCAACTTTCTTGCCCACTCATATCCTGAAAACTAACGGCCCTATTTTGATTAAGAAAAAGTTTTATTACTTATTATGTGTCAATTTTCTATTGGCTTAAATTAAAATATCGCCCACATCCACTAATTAGCCCGCTCTATGACCCAAAATACCCATAGCTGACCCATGACCCGCTTTATAAAATGCCTTAACTTCTTCCATCCCTGCCTTCCCACTCCGCATCTTCTCCAATCATCCTCCTCCATGGCCAAGGTACAATAAATTACTATTGCCGATAGAAGACCACCATCGGCTTTAACATTCAATCTTCACCCTTCAACACATACGGATCTCCCTCTCTTTGGCATTAATTTAATTTTTAAATTAACAATTTATTGTAAAATCAATTCTCTGAGTAAAATTTGGTATTCTTTGGAATTAAATTAATAGTTCATTTTAAAATTTTATGGTTTAATAAGTTATCTTTCTGCCTAAGTTACATTTGTTGTGCCACTATGTAACTTTTTGAAGTTAATTGAAATTATATGAGCAAATTAGCTTCACAGTTCGTCGGCAGTGATTAAGATGGGAAGATGAACATGAAAGAGTTAGGGTACCAAATAATGAATTAATAAAAGAAAAATATGATATTTTGACAAATGGAACCTAAATAATGATTTGATCATAAGTCGGGTATGGAATCAGGTGTTTTAGAGGCTAAACAGGTTTAACGGGTTGGAACGATTAAGATGAATCGTGAGTGGGTTATTTACGGATCAGATTTGGGTTAGAGTGAGATATTTAATTTTGACCAATAAGCAATTGTCATGTCATATATAATAATAATTTTATTATTCAGCAAAAGTCTGGCAGAAATAAAGGCATGAATGAGCCTAATGACGAGGGCATTTTTTACAAAATAGGCGAACGAAGAATATTCTTAAACTAAAGCGAATAGGTTATGAACAGTTTTGACCCCTTTCCTGTATGTTGGAAAACTAATTCAAAGTTGTAGTAAAAAACATTAGTTATTTAGGATTTGGTTTATTTAATTTATATCTAAAATAGAATTTGCAATTAGAATAAATATAGGAATAGGTTTTCTTATTTCTAGTTGAAATAAGTTTCGTACTATTATAAATAGGGGTATTACTAGCTTATTTTAATATGTGAAGATCAATGAAGAAAAAAAAGAATTTTTGATAGCTTTCGATTAATAAAAAAAATATTTTTTCTTCACTGTATTTTTTGTAATCCTCGAATGCACTTCAAAAACGACACTACAGTTCCCTTTTTATTCTATTTCTATCATTGGACTTTTTCATGAAGAAAGAACTTTTAAATGTATATTTTTTGCACCTGTCTGTAATTCTGAAATTATGGTGAATGAATATATTAAATGGGAATTGAGTAGAACTAAAATCACGTGGAAGGAGATTGTATCAAAAGACCTATATGGAATCTATGCAATTAACATAAATTTAGCTAAGGATATGACACAATAGAGAAGAAGATCCATATAGTTGATATCTACTGATGGAAAATAAGTATAGAACTTTTAGTATTAATATAACAATTATTATTATTACTAGTACTATTTATTTATATTTAACTTATTTTATAAATTTATTTTATTTGATATAATGATGACATGAGTTAAACTTAAATAGAGAATTAAGATTTATATAGCAGGCTTTAACTTGTTTTGGATTGATGCATAATACAATTTTTTTATTAAACACACCATAATTGTTTTTTTGTATATACACATGAAAACAAGGGGTGCTTTAGTGACGGTTGGACATGATCAACTGATGATGATGAGTAAAGAAAGAGACCAAACTTCTCACTTGGCCAGAGGACATTGAACGTTTTCTTTAATATAGTGGCATCATGAGTCTAGAAAATATACTCTACTATATTAAATGGCCATATATGTATCTTGGCTCAAAGTTCACACAAGTAAATTGTGACTCACTTGATAGAGCTTTTAAATAAATAACTAGTATTAGTACTCGCATGATGTGCAGACAAAAATCATGTTAAATTGTGATATAGGTTGTTTGAATCATGTGCAAATAACTTTAAAATATAAATCTCTCAGATAAAAAATATATAACATTAGATGTTAATTATCAAGTAGGACATGAAATTATTGTTCAAATCTCATAGTGCATAACCTATTTTTTTTTATATTTATAGCAATCTAACCCCTTGATTTTAGTCTTGCATTTCGTTTCGCTGCCAATATTAAAGAATACTAAACATATCATGTTGTGATCTGTCTTGTTTGAGCACAATAGATCATATTATTTTGAACAAACTTCTTACTATCACTTTGTTTTTATTTAAAAGTTAAATATGTCTTATTCATCACATTATTTGTACACAAATTCTTTTTTCTTTTGTTTTTTTCTTATAGTTATTGTATCATTTATTATTTAATATTATTGTACTATCATATAATATTTTATTAGCTTAACAATTAAATTAGATGTCTTGCTTATTATTCTCTTAATAGTCTTTAATAAATAAAAATGTTTTGTTCTTCAAATTTGTATTATTTTTATGCTTGTATCCTCTTAATTGGAATTTTTAAATCAATTAAATTTATTGTAATATTATTAAATAGAATTTAATTTTTAAATTTATTTATTTTTAAAATAATTTAATGTATAAGTATCCTCACATTATCTCTATTTTTATACGTTCTTTTTCCTACTATAATTTTAATTAGTTTTTACATTAATTTTTTACCTATAACCAAAATAATGTCATATTTTATTTTAAATTGTAAAATTGATGTAGGCTAAAATATTAATACATAAGTTACTTGATGATTACGTTCCAATTGTATTGAGTTCTCTTATAATTATTTTTTATTTAGATGCAGTTAAATTTCTTTCTTGAGCTTTAAGATATAAATTTAATTTTTAATTTTCATTAATAAAATTACCTATATTATAAAGTTATTTTATATTCTTAAAATTTATAAAGTTATTTTATATTCTTAAAATTTTATTTTAATATTAGAAAAATAATTTCTTAATTGTTTGAACATATTATATATATGTAGTAATATGTTTACTATCATTTTATTTCTTTACGTAATATTTTCCAAAATAAAAAAAATTATGAAATAAAAAAAATCTCATCTCAAATTCAAATAATTCTTATCATTCTATTTTTTAAATTGGAACGCAATTTCAAAAAATTATGCTATGCTTTCAAATTTATACTAATTGCTCTCATTTCAGATATTAATTATAGAAAAATATTTTCTTAGTTGTTTGAACATATTATAGATAAATATTGTAGTAATATTTTCACTGTCAGCTTATTTCTTATGTAAATTTTCTTTCTTTTTAGCTTTATTACAAATTTAATTTTTAATTTTCATTAGTATAAATACCTATATTAGAAATTTATTTTGTATTTTAGTTATTTTTTTCATAAATAAGACTTCAATTTCATGATTATATCCATAGTTTGAGCATTCTAATCATAGTTTTAACAGATATATATATTAGATTTGTCTAAGATTTATTTAGATTGAGTATAAGATTTATTAAACTACTTCCATTAATTATGTTTCCATTTATAATTTAAATTTTTAATGTTGTCTTAAAATTGTCAAGTGGCTTCTTTTTAGCTTGTGTGATGACCCAAAAGGTCATCATATGTTAATTTAGCTAAATCTGTGTTTTGAGGCCCCGAAAGCCTCCATTAATCTCATCTTGATATGTGTGCGTAGCCCGGGCGTGTAGCCGGGAAGCTTTTATGTGAAAACTTGATGAAAAGTTGATTTCATAATGATTAATTGATTAAAGTTGACTTTGGTCAATATTTTTGGTAAACGGACCCGGACCCGTGATTTGACGGTCCCGAGGGTCCGTAGAAAAATATGCCACTTAGGCGTATGCCCGGAATCAGATTCCGAGGTCCCAAGCCCGAGAAACAAATTTTTAAAGAAAATTATTTTATGAAAATAATAAAGACTTTTGAAAATGAATTTTGATGTGAAACCTGTGTTACCGGGCCCGTATTATGGTTCCGGAGCCCGGAACAGATTTAATATGGGTTATATGAGCTATTTTAAAATTTGGTGTAAAACGGACTTAGTTTGACGTGTTTCGGATCAAAAATGGAAAATTTGATATTTTATGAAGTTTGAGAAAATTCTATAGATTTTGGAGTTTAATTCATTGTTTTTTATGTTATTTTGGTAGTTTCATTACTCGAATAAGTCCGTAGGATGATTTTGAGGTAGTGTGTACATTGGGTTTGAGGTTCCGAGGGCTTGGGTGAGTTTCAGGTAGGTCCCAGGAGGTCTTTAGGCTTAAAATATAGCTGTTGGAGGTCACAGAACTCAGATCTCTGAACTTACCACCGAGGTCCGCGGTCCTTTTTCGCGGACCGCGCTGAGGGCTTCGCGGCCGCGGTCGTTTTTTTGCGGTCCGCGGTGGAGGAGTTGGGCCACTGGTCCGACTTCGGAGGCCTATATCTTTTGATCTACAAGGAATTTTTAGATGATTCAAAAATGAAAGTTGTAGCCCTTTGTGTCTTGCTTCCAGAAAGGTAAAGAAATCATAAGTTGGACAAATGTAGAGAAAGTTATGGCCAAAATACTAAAGTATGTCACTGCAATCATTTTTCTTGATTTTCTTCAGCTTTTCTTGGTCTTTGCTAGTGCGGCCGCAGTCCATTTTTCGCTGACCGCGGTGGGGGACCTGAGGGGGGTATAAATAGACGGGAATTTCAGTTATTTTCATTTTTCAAAGCCCTAAAAACATAAGAGGCGATTTTTCAAACACTCTTTCTTCTCCAAAACATTAGTAAGTGATTTATAACTCATTTTCTTTACGCCTTAACTTCTTTTTACAAGATTTCACC
Organism: Nicotiana paniculata; assembly: GCA_005239505.1. NCBI lineage: Eukaryota > Viridiplantae > Streptophyta > Magnoliopsida > Solanales > Solanaceae > Nicotiana > Nicotiana paniculata. The sequence goes on along the minus strand of ML337866.1, from coordinate 13,291 downwards.
CTAGAATCTAGGCCTAAAATCATGAAATCAAAGTAGAAATTAGGGGTTTTGGGTAGAGTTGGGGTTTTTGGTAGAGTTAGGGTTTTGAAAATTTTGGGTAATTCAACCTCAATTTGGGGTCGGATTTCAAAATAAATTATATATTTGGACTCGTGAGAGTATGGGTGATCGGGTTTTGGTCCGAATCTCGTGTTTAGACCAAGCGGGTCCGGGACCGAATTTTGATATTTTTGGAAGAATGCTAGGAAATGGATAATTAGGTTATGGGATCGATTTATTGAGTCATTATTGATATACTTAAGTTAATTATGTCTAGATATTGTTGTTCCGGAGTTGAATTCAAAAGGAAAGGCGGTGTTAGAGGCTTGATTGCTATTTTTGGACCCGAGGTAAGTGTCTTGCCTAACTTTGGTGAGGGAATAAGTATCGTATGCTATGTGCTAAGTGTTTATCATGTCCAATGCATAGGTGAGGTGACGAGTACCTATGCATTGTGAGCCAAGCATGCCCGTGAGTCCATTTTTGATAAAATTCTTGTTCTTACTTCCATATCCATTGTATTATGAACTTATCTCTACTTGGAAGTTGATTGTGTTGAAAATCCTTGTTGATGAACTTGTGATGTAATGGTCCTATTGAGGACCTAACTGTAAAGGATATACTTGAAAAGGTTGGTTATAGCTGAGACCCTTGCCAGGCAATTTGTTATGATAATGACTGATATTTTTCCCTTGCCGGGTGATTATGATTTGTGATTCCACTATGCTGCATTCCTTGCCATTTTGATAATTATCATTGCATTGGTGAGGAAGAGTGTAAAGCACGAAGGGTGATGCCGTATCATGATTTACATTGATCAAATCATATATTGCATAGTGAGGAAGAGAGTAAAAGCACGAAGGGTAATGTCGTGCCATGATTTACATTGATTACATCATATATTGCATAGTGAGGAAGAGAGTAAAAGCACGAAGGGTAATGTCGTGCCATGATTTACATTGATTACATCATATATTGCATAGTGAGGAAGAGAGTAAAAGCACGAGGGGTGATGTCGTGCCATGATTTATATTTAAAAACACGAAGGTTGATGTCGTGCCATGATTTATATTTAAAAGCACGAAGGTTGATGTCGTGCCATGATTTATATTTAAAAGCACGAAGATTGATGACGTGTCATGATTTACATTGCCATACATGATGCATTGCATCGTGAGGAAGAGAGTAAAAACACGAAGGGTGATGCCGTGCCATGATTCATGTTATCTTACATCGTACATTGCATTGTGAGGAAGAGATTAAAAACACGAAGGGTGATGCCGTGTCATTTATTACATTTCTGGCATTATATTTGTTTCATTAGCATATTTCTGATAAATTGCCTTCTTGCTTGTTCCTATGTACTTAATTAACTGCTCTATCTCACTTGTTACCCCATTGTCTGCTCCCGAATCCACCTACGTATTTGTTTATCTCTTGCTTTATTTTTCCACGATATATGTTGTAGAATATGATAGGTTAACGTTTGTTGTCAAGTTTAGCCTCGTCACTACTTCGGCCGAGGTTAGGCTCGGCACTTACTCAGTACATGGGGTCGGTTGTACTGATATTACACGGCACATCTTATTGTTGTGCAGATCCCGCACCTGGACCCAGTGGACAGCGTTGAGGGAGTCTCCTTCAGTCCACTCCAGAGGCTTCAAGGTATACCCGTTGGCGTTCGTGGGTCTTGGCGTCTCTCCTATCCCTAGTTCTTTATATATGTCTTGTCTTTCCTCTAGTTTTCAGAGACAGTCATGTATTTCCTCTCAGACTTTATATTTAACACTCCTGTAGACTGTTCGTGAGTTTGTGACTCCATGTTTTTGGGAATTATTGCAATGTGGTATTATGCTATCCTTACTTAGCTTTGACACTTTATCTATTTTCGCTATTACAAATTATGAACTATTTTTTAGTTTATTCTGTTAATTCGGTGTTATCATGTTAGTTTAACTGTACATGTTGGCTTGTCTAGCGGGTTCAACGTTAGACGTCATCACGGTCCGAAGGTGGGATTTCGGGTCGTGACAGCTTGCCACTTGGCTTAATCACATGCTTCACTACTCTCCTTTTAATATAACTAGTACTAGTATTACTACCTGCGCAATGCGCGGACAAATTATGTCAAATTGCGATGTATGTTGTTTGGATCATGTGCAAATAACCTTAAAATATAAATCTCTCAGATAAAAATTATATAACATAAGAATTTAATTATGAAGCAGGATATGAAATTATTGTTCTAATATCGTAGTAGACAATTAATTTTTTTTTATATTTGTAGCAACCTAACCCCTTGATTTTAGTACTTGCATATCATTTCGATGTCAATATTAAAGAATACTAAACATGTCATATTGTGATATGTCTTGTTAGAGCACATTATATCATATTATTTTAATAAAAAAATTTCTATCACTTTAATTTTATCTGAAAGTCAAATATGTCTTATTCATCACATCATTTTTATGTTAACTCTTTTATCTTTTTGTTCTTTTCTTATACTTATTGTATTATTTATTATTTAATATTGTTATACAATCATATAATTTTGTATTAGGTTATAATTAAATTAATATCTTGCTTCTTATCATTTTAATAGTATTTAGTAAATATAAATATTTTATTCTGAAATTTTGAATATGTTTATGTTTGTATCCTCTTATTCAGATTATTTTAGTCATTTAAATTTATCAGTAATATTTTTAAATATAGTTAAATTATATTTTTTTAAATTAATTTAAAGTATAATTATCCTCACACTACCTCTATATTTTTATACATTCTCTTCCCTACTATAAAATTTAATTAGAATGTTTTACCTATAACCAAAATAATATCATATTTTATTTTAAATTGTAACTTTTAATCAATCTAAAATATTAATACATAAGTTATTTGATTATCATGTTCCAAATGTATTGAGTTCTCGTATAATTAATTTTGTATTAGGTACATTAAATTTTCTTTCTTTTTTATCTATAAGATACAATTGAATTTTTAATTTTCATTAGTAAAATTACCAATATTAGAAATTTATTATATTTATAATATTTTATTTAATCATAAAAAAATATTTTCTAAATTATTTGAACACATTATTTCTAATTATTGTAGTAATATTACTGTCATTTTATTTCTTTACGTAATATTTTTTCTAAAAACCTCATCTCAGATTCAAATATTTCTTTATCATTCTATTTTCTAAATTAGACCGCATTTTCAAAAAAATTATGATATGCTTTCAAACTTAAACTAACTGCACTCAATTCAGATATTAATCATAGAATTTTTTTATTTATTGTTTGAACATATTATATCTAAATGTTGTAGTAATATTCTCATTTTATTTCTTTACATAAATTTTCTTTCTTTTTTAGTTTTAAGACACAAATTTAATATTTAATTTTAATTAGTAAAATTACCTATATTAGAAATTTATTTTTGTTTTTAAAATTTTATTTTTTATTTTTATTTTTTATTATTTTTTTTTTCATAAATAAGACTTTAATTTTGTGGTATTATTCATAATTTGAGCATTCTCATCATAATTTTAAAAACTTTCTAATCCCAAATTCAAATGGTCTTTTCCTTTCGTTTCTAATGGCAAATTTCTAATAATTTAACTTAATTTTTCAAATTTTTAAATTTAATTTATAGTCTTACTGCGTTTTATGTGGCTTTTTATTAACTTGTAACTTTATTTAATATCATTAACTTTTATTTAATAATATAAGATAAATATATAAATTTTTAATTACAAATTGTTTGTTTTAAAATATTGGTCGAAAATTTTAAATTATTTAAAATTTAATACAATATTTTTAAGTATTGTATATTTACTTTATTTTATTTTCTAAACTTTTGATATAAATGTCATTACATTATTTTTTAATTTATTTTTATTGTTCACTATTTTTGATTTTTGATTTTATTTATTAGACTTGAGTTATGTGGACTTATATTATGACTTTCTTATTATAATATAAAAAATATTCTCATCTCAAATTTAAATAAGTATTACCCTTTTTCTCTATGATAAAAAATCTGAATTTTTATTTTTTTTCTCTATTTGTTATTTATTTTTGATTTTATATTATTCAATATGTGAATATTTATCAGCTTGTTTAATTTAACATCTATTTTTACCACACTCGTTCTAATATAATATAGATAAACATTAAAAGCTTTCCCATCTCAAATTCAAATAACTTGTATCATTCTATTTTCTTAATTGGACCATATTTTCAAAAAATTATGTTATGCTTTCAAACTTAAACTAACTAAACTCAATTCAAATATTAATCGTAAAAACAATATTTTCTTAATTGTTTGAACATATTATACCTAAATGGTGTAGTAATATTTACGTATAAAATTTTCGTTTGCAGGATTTATCAATATTAATATGACTTTGTTATACTTGTTATTAAATTATATTTTTCTGATTATTTAATTTTTCTCTTACCTTATAAATAATTTTTATACTTTATGTAAGATCTTATTTTGCTGCTTGAATTTATTTAAGTTTTAAACTCAATAAATCTTTAATGTCTTAAATAAGTTTTAGTTTTATTTTATATCTTTACTTACTCCAAGGTATAAATAGTCACAGGTCATCTCAATTTACGTCTTTATATATTTTTTATTTTTTTCTATTATAGTTTGTAATTAAATTTTCACCTTCATATTTCTAGCTAATATAGAAGAAAATCTATGAGTGGATCAATATATAGATATAGATATATTTAAAAATATACATATAAATATAAATATGGATATATGAATTAGATTTGTCTAAGATCTATATAGATCATGTATAAGATTCATTAAACTACTTCTATTAATTATGTTTCTATTTATAATTTTTAATTATTAATGTTGTCCTAAAACTGCCAAGTGACTTCATTTTAGCTTGCCACTTGGCTTAACCACAATGCATACTACCCTCCTTTTAATATAATATAGAAAATCTTTAATATCTTAAGTAAGTTTTAGTTTTATTTTATATTTTTACTTACTCCAAGGTATAAATAGTCACAAGTTATCTCAATTTACGTCTTTATATATATATATATATATATATATATATATTTTTTTTTTTTTCTTTTCTATTATAGTTTGTAATTAAATTTTCACCTCCATATTTCTAGCTAATATAGACGAAAATATATAAGTGGATCAATATATAGATATAGATATATATACAAATATACATATAAATATAAATATGGAATATGGATTAGATTTGTCTAAGATCTATATAGATCATGTATAAGATTCATTAAACTACTTCTATTAATTATGTTTCTATTTGTAATTTCTAATTATTAAAATTGTCAAGTGGCTTCATTTTAGCTTGCCACTTGACTTAGCCACAATGCATACTACCCTCCTTTTAATATAATATAGATAGATTGTTCACTATTTTTGATTTTTTATTTTATCTATTAGACTTGAGTTATGTGGACTTATATTATGGCTTTTCTTATCATAATATAAAAAATATTCTCATCTCAAATTTAAATAAGTTTTACCCTTTTTCTCTATGATAAAAAATCTGAATTTTTATTTTTTTTTTCTCTATTTATTCTTTGTTTTTGATTTTACATTATTCAATACGTGAATATTTATTAGCTTGTTGAATTTAATATCTATTTTTACCACACTCGTTCTAATATAGATAAAAATTAAAAGCTTTCCCATCTTAAATTCAAATAATTTGTATCATTCTATTTTCTAATTGGACTATATTTTCAAAAAATTATGTTATGCTTTCAAACTTAAACTAACTGAACTCAATTCAAATATTAATTATAAAAAAAATATTTTCTTAATTGTTTGAACATATTATACCTAGATGTTGTAGTAATATTTACGTATAAAATTTTCGTTTGCACGATTTATCAGTATTAATATGACTTTATTATTCTTATTATTAAATTATATTTTACTGATTATTTAATTTTTCTCTTATCTTATAAATAGTTTTTATACTTTATGTAAGATCTTATTTTGCTGCTTGAATTTATTTAATTTTTAAACTCAATAAATCTTTAATATCTTAAGTAAGTTTTAGTTTTATTTTATATTTTAACTTACTCCAAGGTATAAATAATCACATGTTATCTCAATTTACGTCTTTATATATATATATATTTTTTTTTTCTATTATAGTTTTTAATTAAATTTTCATCTCCATATTTCTAGCTAATATAAAAGAAAATCTGTGAGTGGATCAATAAATAGATATAGATATAGATACAAATATACATATAAATATAAATATGGATATATGGATTAGATTTGTCTAAGATCTATATAGATCATGTATAAGATTCATTAAACTACTTCTATTAATTATGTTTCTATTTATAATTTTTAATTATTAATGTTGTCCTAAAATTGCCAAGTAGCTTCATTTTAGCTTAACCACAATATATACTACTATCCTTTTAATATAATATAGAAGATATAGATTTTGGGGAAAACGGAAGCCTATTTCTAGTGTTCTTACAACGAGAAACACGAAGCGCATGCACAGTTTATTTGCATTCAAGGTATTAATGCGTTCTTTTATATTTATCCTTTTATTCTTGGCACATAAACATTGTTACACATGAAATGGTTTATTGAATATTGAGTGTAATTCGTGATCCAGAATCACCTTTAATTCATCACCGAAGGCGTAAAATATAAAGATTTGGTCCTAAACATGAAATTATGAGAAATTGAGATTTGACCCATCAATTAGCATCAAGATTGAAACTTAATTATAGATTTGGACTTATGCCTTATGGGTGACATGGAAATATGATTTGTTCGGGGAATTGATATGTTGATGGAGAGTCGACTTTTATTTGACTATTTCAAAAAATATGAAATGCCTCCAACTAGCATAATTGATATCATTAATCAATATTTTGGCCACCTAGTTGGTGTTTTGGACGTCGTAAGTGTAACAAATAGGCAAATTCCGTATTATATCAATATGAATTAGAACTCAATTACAAATTCAGATAACAACGCAATATTCAAACTACTGAAATACAATAAGAAACACTGAAATATAGAAGTAGCTAAGGATAAAAATAAGAAGGGGATGAGAACTTAGACTCAGAGAAAGGGGAACGAGGAGAAGCAGACACTTTTCTTTGACAATATGCATAACCCCAATATCACTGATCATATCCTTTTTAACCGTTTAGTTCTTAAGCCACCACTCAACCCGGATGCAATATTAACCTGGCTCAGTTGCTTGTTCTCAGTCCAATAGCTATTTTTATAACACCCTTGTTGATATCTTTACTGGGTTGGGACTGATTCATAACAACAAGGCCGGAGGACTTGCCATTAGCGAGGTAAGTGAGATTTTAAGTTTTGATGCTTGTTTTTCCGAAACTCATTTTTAAAAATGTGTTTTCTTTGTTTGGTCCATGTGTTGAGATAACGTGCGTTTGCCAGAATCGATGGTCTTAGACTAGCCGCAAATATATTATTATATGAAAAATACAAAAAAATAATTTTATAAGTTGTTTGATGGCGTGATACAACTGTGAGCCATGATGTTGAGTTTAATACTTTGATACGACTGTGAGCCACGGTGTTGATTGATACTTTGATACGACTGTGAGTCATGATGTTGAGTTTGATACTTTGATACGGCTGTGAGCCATGGTGTTGAGTTTGATACGGTTGTGAGCCATATTATTTGGGGCATTGCGTATGCCTTTGTATATCACCGAGCATTGTGTATGCTTTTTGATATATTTGGGACATTGTGTATGCTTCAATGAGCATTGTGTATGCTCCGTTACATATTTAAGGCATTGTGGTACTGTTGTGGTCTTATAAAAGTGTTGGTTAATTTCTTTCACTCCAGTTATGATAAGTCCATAGTGTGTAGTGGGTTGCGATATATGTCTTCTTGTTAGTTAATTGTCGTTAACTCTGTTAATACCTATATATTGTGTTATAGTATAATTATTGTGTTAGTATATAATTTTTGTGTGGTGTGTTTGTATTTTCTAACACTTGTTTTAGAGGTATTTAGAGTCGGGTCGAGGATCTTACTGTTGGTCTTTAAACTTAGTGTAGCTTAATTTTAAGCTTAGTTTAGGTTCGGCTTCAGCTTCTGTTTGTGGAGATTAAAACCTGTGTGTTTTCTACTCCTTCTGAATTTTATTATTCTAATTTGAAGATATAAAAACTTCATCAGAGTTTTGAAATTCAGAAAACGATTTGAAGAACATAAAAACTTCATCGTTTTCTGTGAAACAGTATATAAAAACTTCGGTTTTTATTTATTATACATATTGTTTATTGTTGATTACAGTATTGTTTATTGTTCTGGTTTTGCCATTAATTGAACTCTTCTATTGTTGACAATGAGAAATGACAATTGATAACGAAAATTCTTCTACTACTGTTACAGCAACGACGATAGCCTCGTCAAGCCGGACGGCTGTTCCACCGGCAGAAAAATCGGAAAAATTTTCTGGAGCCAACTTCAAAGGATGGCAGCAAAGGGTGTTCTTCTGGCTTACCACACTTGTATGCAGAAATTCACTAGTGAAGAGCCTCCAGTACCTGCTGCGGACATGTCGGACAATGAAAAGTTCATGATTATTGAGGCGTGGAAGCAGTCAGATTTTCTTTGCAAAGGCTATATTTTAAGTGCTTTAGAGGATGAATTGTATAATGTGTACAATGTGATAATACTTCGAAAGAATTATGGGATGCACTTGAGAAGAAGTACAAGACAGAAGATGCATGCTTGAAGAAGTTCGTGGTTGCCAAGTTTCTAGACTATAAAATGATAGACAACAAAACTGTGGGAACCCAAGTTCAGGAACTTCAACTTATTTTTCATGACCTTATTGCTGAAGGTATGGTCGTGAATGAAGCATTTCAAGTGGCTGCAATGATTGAAAAGTTGCCTCCTTCGTGGAGAGATTTCAAGAACTATCTCAAGCACAAGCGCAAAGAAATGAAGTTGGAAGATCTTGTGATTCGTCTCAAGATTGAGGAAGACAACAAAACAGCCGAGAAGAAGTCTCGTGGAAATTCAACGATCATGGGAGCTAATATCGTTGAAGAAACTGCTCCAAAAAGTAAGAAGAGGAAGAGATCTTCTGGACAGACTAAGGAGCAGAACAAAAAGAAATTCAAGGGAAACTGCCACAATTGTGGAAGAGTTGGTCACAAAGCCCCTGATTGTCACTTCCCGAGAAAGGATAAGAAGAAGGGACAAACCAACATAGTAGAGAAGAATGATGACATTGATAATCTTTGTGCAATATTTTCGGAATGCAACTTAGTTGGGAATCCTAAGGAGTGGTGGATGCTATCAAAGAAGCATTTGCTACTTACTCTACTACTGGTCCCGAAGAAGAGATTTCCATGGGAAATAATTCAACACCCAAGATTGAAGGTTATGGGAAGATTTTCCTAAAGATGACTTCCGGCAAGGTGTTAACGCTCGACAACGTTCTTCATGTTCCTACTATTAGGAAGAATTTAGTTTCTTGTAACGACCCGGTCCGTCGTTACGTAGAACCTGCATTATAATTACTATTCTCGACTTGTCATAGGTTGGTTATACTGTTATTGATGTGTTAGAGTTAGTAGGCTTGAAATCGGAATGGTTGTAGTGAGAGTTTAGCCACTTAGTCCTTAAAAATAGCCTTAAAGTTGGAAAAGTCAACTGAGAGTTTACTTATTGGGAAACGACCTCGGAATATGGATTTTATGGCTCGGATAGCTTCGTTAGGTGATTTGAGACTTAGGAGTGTGTTCGGAATATTTTTGTGATGTCCGGTGTAGAATTAGGCTTGAATTGGCGAAAGTTAGTTTTTGGGTATTTCCGGTCGGCAATGAAAAATAGGCTATCGGGGTCGGAATGGAATTCCGAAAGTTGAAACAGGTTCGTAATGTCATTTTGGATATGTCTGCAAAATTACAGGTCAATCGGAGTTGTTTTGGATAATTTCGGCATCATTGGTGGATTTTAGAAATTTCAAAGTTCTTAGGCTTGAGTCCAATGTAAATTTGGTGTTTTGACGTTAGTTTTGGTGTTTTAAGAGTGCAAATAAGTTTGAATAATCAATTATGATGTGTTGGTAACTTTGGTTGGGGTCCCGATGGCTCGAGATTGATTTCAGATGGTTAACGAAAATTCGGAGTTGAAAAAAAATGCAGCAAACAGCTGCTGAAGTTTTCCTACAGTGATTTCCGCACCTGCGAAAGTTTGACCGCAGGAGCGAGAAGGACACCGCAGGTGCGGAAGATTGGCTGGGTGCGAAGTTTCCGCAGGTGCGAGTAAGTTGTCGTACCTACGAGGCTGCAGGTGCGGGAGTTCGATCGCAAGTGCGGAGTTGGGCCATTTAATGAAAAGTCGCAGGTGCGGTTGTTTTGACCGCAGGTGCGGTCCCGCAGGTGCGATATAGGGCCGCAGGTGCGGAAGACCTGGGCAGAAGGTATAAATTGCAACCCTCCGCGACTTAAACCCTTTTTACACCATTCTTGTACGGACAGAGAGCTTTGGGAGAGATTTTTGAAGAGAGAAATCATTGTTCTTCATAGAGGTAAGTGTTTTGATCATTAAAACTCAATTATGGATGATTATAGAACATAATATCAGTGTTAAATTCACGAAAATCAGTAGAAAAAGGTGGGTTTAGGGCTTGAAATTTTGAGACCTTTAGGGATTTATTTGAGGGGTCAAATGAACTCCGATTTTAGTGTTCTTTATATGTACAGACTCGTGAGATGATGAAGAACAATTTGGTATAAAAATTTCTGAGTTTCGGGATGTGGGCCTGGGGGTCGGGTTTTGACCAAATTCGGGTTTTTGAGCTAAATTGATATTTTTCGATTGGAATTCACTTCTTAAGCATAATTTGAAGATAAAAATCTAAACTTGGTAGATTTGGAGCACTCAGAGGCCGGATTTAGAGGCATAGGCATTGCGAATTAGTAATTTAGCCAGTTTTTGAGGTAAGTAACGTTTCCAAACTTGGTTCTGAGGGTTCGAAACCCCGAGCTAAATGATTTATGACTATTGTTGAGGTGACGCACATGCCAACTGACGGGCGTGAGGGCGTGCACCGGGTATTTGTGGCCTGGCTTATCCCATGGCTCCACTTAGTGATTATTCCATGATGATATTTGTGCATATATTAATGTGGTAATTGTGAACATGTTAGAAATCATGTTAAGTATAAATGCTAGGCTTCACGCAGGAAATGCTGAGACCCGAGTGGTCATATATTGCTGTCTCATGTTGTGATTATTTGATGTCATATACTCAGTCATGTTATAGCATATCATTTCATATCTCACTATCAGTATTGTTAATTACATGCATACTTATCGTTGTTTTGGGCTTATAGAGACACTTGTGAGCCATGTGAGTGAGACTGAAGAGTAATGACTGAGTGAGGTTGAGAGCCTTTTATTGAGACAGTTATGAGAATGGACTGCACACTGCAGCGATATTTAAATCATGCCTTCGTTGGCTTGATATGGCTCTTGGGCCGCTAGGGCCCCTCCGGAGTCTTTACACCCCTAGTGAGCGCATTGATGATGAGGGATGGATCTTCCCTGGGCATGGATCTTGTCCGAAGCTATGGTTATGTGAGGGATGGATCTTCCCTGGGCATGGATCTTGTCCGAAGCTGATGTTATGAGAGGGATGGATCTTCCCTGGATATGGAAATTGTCCGAGTGTTGTATTCCGGAGAAGGATCTTCTCCGTGGGGGCTGGATTGGCCTTTTTCCTCAGTACATAGTGACTACGGTCGCCGGTGTTTATGCATATTCGNTATATTTTATGATGGCATGTAGATTATACTGGCATACTTGGCATATTTTCTCATCCTGATAAACTGTTAGCATGTCTAAATTCTGCATAATATTTATTGTAACATAATTGAGGTTTTGTCCGTCACTACTTCTCAGCCCATAGTTTGGGTTCGTTACTTCTGATTTGGTGTACTCACGTTACCCTCTGCACCTTGTGTGCAGATCCAGGTACATCGGGACCCGGTAGCGGATATTGAGCAACGATCAGCGTTTCTATTGGAGTTGTCGAGGTAGCAGCTGGCGATCGCGACCTCGTCTTCTCTTTCTTATTCTACCTGTTGTTCTTTATTTTGAGACAATGTTGTCCATTTCTCCTTTTCTTTGCTTTATGTTTTAGTAGCTCATGACTGAGTGACACCGGATCCGGTGTTGGAGGTTTAAATTTAGTTTTTCACATATTGTTTTTAAATTTCAGATTCTTAATATTATCAATAAATTCGTTTAGAAATCACATTTTTACTGGAAATTGAATTTAGCTTAGTTAAATAGGGAGGCTTGCCTGGTTCCACGACAGGCGCCATCACGACTCCGAAATTGGGTCGTGACATTTCTATTTCTTTACTAGTGAAGAATGGATTCAGATGTGTATTTGTTTCTGATAAAGTTGTTGTAAACAAGAACGAAATGTACGTTGGAAAAGGCTACCTCACGGAGGGCCTTTTCAAACTCAATGTAATGGTTGTTGATACTATGAATAAAATTTCAGCTTCTTCTTATTTGTTGAAGTCAAATGATTTTTGACATAGTCGTTTAGGACATGTCAATTATAAAACCTTGTGGAAGTTAATTAATTTAGAAGTATTGCCTAAATTCGAGTGTAATAAATCAAAATGTCAAATATGTGTTGAATCTAAGTTTGTAAAACATCCTTATAAGTCTGTTGAAAGGAATTCAAATCCTTTAGACTTAATTCATACTGACATTTGCGATATGAAGCTGACACCATCTAGAGGTGGGAAAAAGTATTTTATTATTTTTATTGACTATTGCACTCGATATTGTTATGTTTATTTGCTTAATAGTAAGGATGAAGCAATTGAAGCATTTTAGCAATACAAGAATGAAGTAGAGAATCAATTGAATAAAAAGATCAAATGATTAGAAGTGATAGAGGTGGAGAATATGAATCTCTGTTTGCAGAAATATATTCGGAATATGGAATTATCCATCAAACTACTGCACCTTACACACCTCAATCCAACGGAATTGCGGAAAGGAAAAATCGGACATTAAAGAAAATGATGAATTCTTTATTAGTAAGTTCCGGATTACCGCAGAGTTTGTGGGGGGAAGCTATCCTTACAGCTAACCGAATACTCATCAGAGTACCCCACAACAAAACGCAATCTATTCCATATGAAAAATGGAAAGGTAGAAAACCCAA
>ML337864.1:0-25338 GCA_005239505.1 Nicotiana paniculata | reverse complement strand
CATTAAAGTACATAAAATGCGAGGTAAATAATTCTTAAAATCACGAATTCTAGCCACACATCAAGTACACCACAAATTAGTACCCAGTAAGTGCCAAGCCTAACCCAGTCGAGTAGTGACGAGGTCAAGTTAAGGCTCTACTGGATTTTTATAGTAAAAATAGCTTAAAATTTGAACAGAGAGATATAATAAGCTGAGGCAAATCAGTAGAAACAATGAGCTAAAAGAAAATAATAATAGGGAGCCCTCGGCTCAGCACAACATATATCACAGTAACAAGTATGCAATCCAGTACAGGGGGAAAGACCCCGCCCCCGAAATTTCGTCTGTAGTCCCAATTTAAATATGCAATGCAGTACAGAGGGAAAGCTCCCGGAATCTCGTCCGTAGTCCCAATTTAAATATGCAATGCAGTACAGAGGGAAAGCTCCCGGAATCTCGTCCGTAGTCCTAATTTAAATATGCTATGCAGTGCAGGGGGAAATCTCCCGGAATCTCATCTATAGTCCCAATTTAAATATGCAATGCAGTATAGGGGGAAAGCTCCCGGAATCTCGTCCGTAGTCCCAATTTAAATATGCAACGCAGTGTAACTACCGGATATAATTTTTTTAATTAAAATAGTTCAGGAAAATTTCACAGGCAAAAGTATGGATAAAACTTCCTAAACATGGTACACATAGTAATAACTAGGGAAAATTCAAGTAAAACAGGTAGGCATGCTATTTCCTAATCTAGACTACATAGTCAAAATATGAGACAGTGAAATAGGAATGAAATGATTTAAGTCATGGAGGGAAAAATGGAGTCTTAGCAACAATGGCCGGTGTACGTACACGTCATCTCACATACACGACACTCAAACAACATAAAACAATATTAAAATAGCCTAAGAGAAAATCCCCAACACAGAGTTAGGCAAGCCACTTACCTCGACTGCCCTACTCAACTCAATACCACGCTCTTGCCACGACTATCCGACTACAAATGACCCAAATCTATTCAATTCAATTGCATAATGTAAATATCACTTTAAGGAATCAAAATATCTAATAAGTTCGAGGCTAATACGCGAAATTAGGAAAGTTACCCAAAAAGTTCCCCGGACCCACGTCTCGGAATCTAGTGAAAGTTACTAATTTAGAACACCCATTCACTCATGAAGTCACTCGAACAAGAATCATTGAAAACCGACGTCAAAATCCTATTAAATTCTCGGATTTCTAATTGGGGAAACTTCTTCCCATTTGCATGATTTTTCACCTAAATTCCTTGATTGCATGGAAGAAATTTCTATAGATTAATAATATACAAAAGAAATAAGGTTAGGAATTGTTACCTATGAAGCCTTTCCTCAAAACCCACTCAAAATCGCCTACACCCAATCTCCAAATTATTTTTAGAAGATATGAATTTCAAACCCTTGAATTTGGTATAAACTGCTCAGCGATCCCGCAGCTGCGCACCTTAGACCGCACCTGTGGAAAATCCATCGCAGGTGTGAAAACTCATTAAAAGGACTGGGGCCGCACTTGTGGTCACTGAGCCGCATCTGCGGCTCCGCACCTGCGGAATCCAGACCGCACCTGCGATACTGGTTGACCTTGACCAAGCCCGCATCTGCGAGCCCCTCTTCCTCACCTGCGTGTCTGCACCTGCGAAAAATCCATCGCAGGTGCGAGACACCAGAACCTGCAATGGTTCAGCTGTTTCCAAGTTCCAAAAATCACCCGTTGAGAATCTGAAACATCCCCTAGGACCCTGGGACCTCAATCAAACTTACCAACCAATCCTAATACCTTATCTAAACTTAGTCGAGCCTCCAAAACACATCACATAACACCAAAATCACCAATTATACATGGATTCAAGTCTAAGAACTTATGAAATTTCTAAAATCTACAACTGATGCCGAAACACATCAAAACTAGTCCAAATGACCTCAATTTTTACCCACAGGTGACAAATGACACGACGGACCTACAGCCACTCTCGGAATTCCATTCCGAGCCGGACATCAAAATTCCACCTATCGGCCGAAATCGCCGAAATTCTAACGTTCGCCAATTCAAGCCTAAATTTACTACAGACCTCGAGAGCACATTCCGGACATGCTCCTAACTCCAAAATCAGCCAACCGAGCTAACGGAGTCGATGGAATTCCATTCTGGTCCCGTCTTCCCACTCCGATTTCTAAAGCTTAAACTCACATATAAGGACTATGTGTCCAAAAACTCTCCGAATTTCACCACTCAACTTTCCGACAAGTCCCAAAAGCAGAAATAGACATGGGAAAAGCAGTTATTAGGGGATCAGAGTGCTAACTCTCAAAACGACCTACTGGGTCGTTACAGCATTGAACTGCAACATGATCTAACGGATAAAGTGGGATTAGCAGAAAGTGCTTTATCTGAATTAGCTCATGAGCACCAGCTTACTATTGCGGTTTGTAACTTCACTTATATCATTCCTTAACTTTCTCTGTCCATGTCCACGCCTTGCTTCACTTAGAAATAGAAAAGGAGGGATAGATATATTAAACCGAATCTCTTTCTCTTATTACCTTACAACAGGAGGAAATGAGAGATCAACTATCATCACTTGAAGCTGAGTTAATGGATGAAAATGAGAAGCTTGCCTCACACTTGAACGGGTTGAGAGAAATATTGAAGCTCAAAGGGAAATGAACAGAAAATTTGACATGCAGTACCAGCGTAAAATGTAAGGCGCGTTACTCTGATTTTGTTAAAAAAACTTGTTTTTGCTTTAAGTTTGTCATCTAGTTAATAGTTTTCTCTTTGTTCAATGATGTATAACAAGGTAGATGTTTCTCAGTGGGTTTTGGTCCAATGGTGGTCCGCTGGAACTGATGGAAAAATTATCTATTTAATCACTAAAGACCAGGGTATTTGTTTTATTTGTACTGTGGACTTTACTTCAACTGCTGCTGATACTCTAGGACCAATGGAAATAATATAATTGCTGAAGACATGCCAATCAAATCTCAATTACTTAAATAGGAGCTGGTTTGCGAGGAATTCACTCACAAAAAAATTCACGAAGGAATGTTAGATTGACAATTGATCATGAACCACTAATGTTGTTTAGGTTGGGAATGAAAGTGAATGGGGTGACTTGCTCATCATTTCTTGTTGACATGAATTAAGATGAAGGTGTAAGACAGATTCAGGGGTAGGGGCAGCGAGCCGAGTTACTGTATAGAAGGGGCACCAACAGGAAGTCATGTCACTTTGATTGCAGGTAAATATTTTCTGACTCAAACAACATGCATGCCTTTGGTCTCAATAAAAACAATTCATGCCCTTGGTCTCAATAAAACAACTTTGTGACTGACAAATATTAATTTTTTGTTAATGTTTCTTGTTCACTCTATACATGCTCGGAGTACCCAAAATTTGAAGTTTAATCACCATTTGCATGTTCCTACAGTTTAATTTTAGTGAAAATATACTTTTAACTTCAATTGTATTACTGTAGTGCAGAAGCACTTGATGATCACCTAACAGTTGTACAAAGGGATCACGAACACAGATCCCAAATGGAAGAAAGGAGAATAAGAGATGATGCAGCTCGTGAAGAAGTCAAGAGGAAAGAAAAAGCTCTCCATGAAGAAAAAGCCCGGCAAGAAATGATCAGAGCAGAAGCCAAGGTATGTGTTTTACTCCTATCGAGAGAGATGCACAATTTTATATGCTCATTGGAAATTCTCTCATATGGTTAGAAGAAAAGTTTCTTCAAGGAGAAAAAAGTTTAGAAAACTATATTTATCCAATTGCATTTCTGGTCACTTGTCATTTTGTGGTTTTAGAGGTTTTACAAAGTTAGCTATTTGTAAGAATCATCATCAAACGAGGAAGTAATTGTGCTTGTGTTAGTTTACTACTTAATATTTATTGAAACTGATTTTTTTTCCTGTGGTATACTTCTGCAAGTGTTAATGCTCACATTCCCTGGTTCTAGCATCCCTGGCTTTCCCGTGAAATCTAGCTGTCTATTTGTCTCCCCTCATGATGCATCTATTACAAAATTGTTGTTTGTGATTGAATTTTCTCCTTGTGGGTAATAATAAGTGTTATTCCATCAGGTGCAGGCTAAGCTGGAAGCTGAAAGAGTTGAAAAGGAAAAAGCCGCAGCTCTGGAAGCTGAGAGGAAAGTAACAAAAGAAGTTGCAGCTGCTGAGAAGAAGGCATCTGAGTCATTGATGAATGCTCCTTCGGAGGCTAACAAGGTTCCAAAGGAAGTCACTAGTCATAAACATTCAGCAGGTATGTCTCACTGTAATCTTAGTGAGGATAAGAGGGAGTGGAAATCGAGATTTGACCTTCCTCCTCCTCTTTTTCTTTTTTATATTAGGCATTTCATTTCAAATAATAATAACTTAAAATAAAATGCTCTGTGCATGTCCCTTCGGGGACATCCGATAAAGCTAGAATGACACAGAGAAGATTAGCATGATAGCCCCCGTACAAGGTTGACAAGTGCAAATTGAGAAATGTCATGATTTTTTTTTTAACTACCTTACCTTATCAAAACATGCTCTGTGCATAGCCTAAGAGGAAAACCCCAAATCGTCCTATTGCAGGCTATTCACTGATGGAAAAGATAACATAATTTAAAAGCTACGAACTAGGCCTTTGGAAAAGAGACTAACTCTGAAGATAAAACTCTCTCCAAGAAATATTCCTAAGACATATACGTATAAAAATATTCTTACCCGGGATTATCTGGGTCTACTGTTCACAGCCATGTTTTTGACATCTTCCATTGGGGGATGTGGGGTGGTAAAAAACATAGTGGTTTTAGAGGTGAACTTGGGGAATGGAGTCTTGAGAACTACCTAAATATTAAGCGGGTGACTGATCAGTATATATGTGTCTGACGAACCATCAGATGTTTACAAGTCACCTTCAAAGCTGTGAAACTTCTTTGTAGCCAAGGACCATGCAATTGTGGTGTACCAGTTTATGCGAACCAGTGTGGAGGAAGTGCATGATGAAGCGGAGATGAAACTTGATTGGATGTAGAACTAGTGTTGTTGTTATTTTTCATCAGCAAGTCTAATAAATATGTTTCGAAGGAGAAACATGGAAATCATTTCACTAATGTTGCCTTTCTCATCTGTTTTCTCATCTTTTTGAGCAAAATGTCAATCTTTATTCAGGATTAATGTTCTGTAATTGCTACCGCAGACTGAATAATAGCATGTTTAGCCAAACTTCTTTTGGGTCAAAAGTGATTTTTCCCCAAAGTTAAAGGTGTTTGACCAAGCTTTAGAAGGAAAAAAGTTCTTTTGAGTAGAAGCTGAAGCTGTTTTTGAGAAACAGAAAAAATAGTTTATCTCCGAAAGCACTTTTTTTTGAAAAGCACTTTCGAGAAAAATACACTTAGAAATAATTATTAGAATCTTGGCCAAACAAAAACTACGTCTCAAAAGTGCTTTTCAAATTATGTAGCCAAACACGAAGTGCGGCTCATCAAAAATACATTTGACAAAAACACTTCTCAAAATAAGCCGATTTAAGAAGCTTTTTGCCAAACAAGCTATAAAACGAATTTCTGTTAGTTTCTTAGGTTGAGTAAAGCATAAAGGTATCCAAAAAAAGAAAAAAAATTCTTACCAGTAACCCAATCATTTGACTAGTAAATATGTTCTTGTCTTCACCTCTATAAAAAAATATATTTGTTCATTTCTTCAAACAGAAGTTCGCCAAACACGAAGTGTGGCTCATCAAAAATATATTTGACAAAAACACTTCTCAAAATAAGCCGATTTAAGAAGCTTTGCCAAACAAGCTATAAAACGAATTTCTGTTAGTTTCTTAGGTTGAGTAAAGCATAAAGGTATCCAAAAAAAGAAAAAAAATTCTTACCAGTAACCCAATCATTTGACTAGTAAATATGTTCTTGTCTTCACCTCTATAAAAAAATATATTTGTTCATTTCTTCAAACAGAAGTTCGCTGGTCATCACCAGGCTCCCACAGACTCCTTTCTTGAAAATTTACCTCCTACTAGTTTTTGTCCTTTTCTACCATTCAAATATCCAAGAAACTAAAAATGGCCGCACAGAAAGAGAGGGGAGGGGGGAGGGCTGCTGAGATTAGTATGGACATACTAACCAATCGGAAACAGAAGAATAATCGAGAAATACTTAAGTGGAGGATGAGACAAAGTAAATGTCACGATCCATTTTACCCTCCGAAAGGTATCGTGAAGGCACCTAGTCTCTATGACTAGGTAAGCCTAACATTTGCGAAAAAATGACAGAATCAATAAAATAAAGACAGAAAAGAACTCAAGTAGATATAACATAGCTGCTCAGCATATACACTTTCACTTCCCAAAACCCGAAATGTCACCATTGTCACAAGCTCTGTACTAAATGTAGCTCTATAAAATGAAACAATGAAAAATACACAAGTCTTCTATGCCTATACTAGAGTAGAAGAGGACTCGTGGGATTCTGCGGACGCGGCAGAATTACCTCGCGGTCTCCTGGCTGCTGCTAGGACGACTCCTAGCCACAATACTGGGTGCTGGTACTTGGATCTGCACATGGGGAAAACATGTGCAGGAAAGGGCGTGAGCACTCCACATTCGGTACTCCGTAAGTGCCAAGCCTAACCCCAGTCAAGTAGTGACGAGGTCAGGTTGAGGACCTACTGAGTTTGTAAAAACAAGTCAATATATAATTTAAAAGAGTGAAATACAGATAAGCAATGATAAACATGATTAACGAAGACCGAAAGATTTAATAATAGAAAGAGAGCCCTCGGCTCAGCACAACATATATCTCAACAGTAAATGTGCAATGCAGTACATGGGGAAAGCGCCCGGATCTCCGTAGTCCTAATTTAAATATGCTATGCAGTACAGGGGGAAAAGCACCCAGATCTCTATCCGTAGTCCCAATTTAAATATGCATTTCAGTACAGGGGGAAAGCTCCCGGATCTCGGTCCGTAGTCCCAATTTAAATATGCAAAGTATAAGTATATAAATTATGGCTTAGTTAAACAATCCAGGAAAAACAACAGGCAAGAATAGAGTAAAGCTACCTAAGCATGATGTGACTAGTAGCAAATAAGAGGAAATCAAGTCAGAACAGGTAGGCATGCTTACTCTTAAGCTATCTACTCTATTAAGATGGAAACAATAATATGTAAATGAAAATGAGCGATATCGTAGGAGTAAAAATAGGATTTTAGCAATAATGACCCGTGTACGCACTCGTCACCTCGCGTACATGGCGTCCACATAACAAAATAAGTATAAAAATGCCTAAGGGAAAGTCCCCAACACAGAATTAGGCAAGCCACTTACCTTGACTGCGCTAATCAACTCAATACCACGCTCTTTCCACGAGTATCTGACTCCGGGTGGCCCAAATCTATTCAATTCGATTGCATGGTGTAAATATCACTTCAAGGGAAGAAAATAGCTAATTATTTATAAGCTAATACGCGAAATTAGGAAATATTCCCAAAAATTTCCCCGGTCCCACGTCTCGGAATCGTGTAAAATTTATATTTCTTGAACACTCATTCGCTCATGAACCCACTCGAACAAGAATCAACAAAATCTGACGTCTAAATCTCCCTAAATCCTCAGATATATACTTGGAAAAATTTCATCCCATTTCCATGGTTTTTCATCCAATTTCATTTATTAGATTGAGGAAAATGATAGAGATTATCGATATACAAAGGGATTAAGGTTAGAAAAAGTTACCTATGATTATCCTCTTCAAATCTCACTGAAAATCGCCAAGTTCCGAGCTCACAATCGACTTTGGAATTATGAAATTCAAACCCTCGGATTTTTGGTAAAAACTGCCAAGACATTTCGCACCTGCGACATTGGATCGCACCTGTAGTGCCGCACCTGCAGAAACCTAATCGCAGGTGCGGAAGTTCATTAAGTGGCCTGGGGTCACACCTACGGCACCCCTTTCGCACCTGCATGCCCGCACTTGTGGAAATACCATCGCAGGTGCGGAAATTCATTTAATGGCCTGGGGTCGCACCTGCGGCACCCCCTTCGCACCTGCGTGTCCTCACCTATGGAAATACCATCGCAGGTGCGAGACACCAGAACTAGAATGGTTCAGCTGTTCTCAAATTTTCAAAATTCACCAGTTGTGCATCCTAAACAACCCCGAGGCCCCCGGGACCTCAACCAAACCTACCAACTGACCCTAATACCTTGTTCAAACTTTGTCGAGCCTTAAAAACACAACTTATAACATTAAAATCATAAATTATGCATAGATTCAAGCCTAAGAACTTAGGAAATTTCTAGAATTCACATCTGATGCCAAAACACGTCTAAACGCATCTGAATGACCTCAAATTTTGCACACATGTCATAAATGACATTACGGATCTGCTGTCGCTTTCGAAATTCCATTCCGAGTCCGATATCAAAATTTCACCTATCGGCCGAAATCGCCGAAATTCAACTTTCGCCAATTCAAGCCTAAATCCCCAACCGACCTCTGAACACGCTCCTATCCTCGAAATCACCCAACGGAGCTAACGGAGTCAACGGGATTCCATTCCGGATCCTTCTTCACAAAACTCTAGCTACAGCCAGATTTCTCAAGCTAAATTTCACATTTATGAACTATGTGTCCAAAATCACCCCGGATTTCATCACTCAACGCTCCGACAAGTTCCAATAACATAAATAGACATGGGAGAAGCAGTTAATAGGGGATCGGGGGTGAAAATTCTTAAAACGACCGACCGGGTCGTTACAGTAAAACATTGATTCTTTTTTTTTTGATTGGTAAACACTAATTGGCAGCAAAGTACTGCAAAATATTGACAAGGACTAGCCACATTACATATTGTGTAATGAGCTCAAAAAGTCAATCATGGTTGTTTTTTCATTAGCACTTGCCATATTACCCCAAAAGAACAGTAAAGAAATGCATTTATACTTAATACTAATTACAGATTCTTTTTTTTTTTTTTTGCTTTAAAATATTCTAGTGATCCTTTCTGTTGGACCAAGAAATAGAATAGTTTTGAAGATTGAAAAAGGAACTCATAGAAGAACCAGGTCCATCACTGGAGACATAGACACATGCAGAGTTAAAGGAACGTGGGGTGCACATGCAGGAGATAAACAAAATCTGAGAAATAAGAGATATCTCCTGATCGAAAAGATTGTAAAATGATAAGGAGAAGGACTCCTTACTCAATAAGAATAGAATCTAAGATAAGGAAGGATTTTGAGGAGTTGAGTTTGACTAGAACTCTTCCACCAAGGAAGAGTTGCATTAGGATTCTAGTTAATTCCTTGTCTTCTAACTCCTATATATTGCATAATGTTCTTATTGTAGGGACGCACAAAACAGAAACTTATCAAGAATTGAGAGAAAAATTCATGAAGAAATTTGCAAGCAGTTCGATCCAAATTGGAGAGTGTGAATCTGGAGCTACTTGAACCAGCTAGAAGAATCAGTTCCATCTGTTGTCTTTTAGTCTAGTTTATTTGTAGTAGGTGATTACAAAGTGTATCTTTCAGCTTTATCTAGAAGCAATTGTAATAGGTACTGAATATTCAAGTTATAGTTAACTTGAAGTTTGTCGCAAATAGCTAGAGGCTAGTTTGCCACAAAGTGTTAGAGTTAATCCTTAGGTTTACAAAAGAGTTTATTTTGTAAATGTTGTTTGGCTCATTTATTTAGTGAAGAGTTTGGGAAAATCCTACTGGGAAGTAGGTCGTGATTTTTTCACCTTTTGAGCCAGGTGTTTTCCGTGTAAAATTGATGTGTTCTTTAAATTCTGCATTTATTATTCTGCAAATTGTAGGAGTTGGAACACATAGAAGAACCTGCTCCTTCTATAACTACTGCACACGAAAATTGGTCACCGCAAAAATCACCCCCCCTCTTGTGTGGTATTGACATAGATAAACATCAATTGGTATCAGAGCGGGTTATCCTTGAAGAGGCTAACACCTTAGGAAAAGATCAAGATGAGTGCACCACCTAGGAACTGGAAGGACAATCAACTGCTAGGCCACCACTCTTCAATGGCCAGTAAGACTCCTGGTGGAAGAACAGGATGAAGGATCACTTAATTGGAGAAGACTATGAACTATGGGACATAGTCACTGACGGTCCTTTGGCCACCATGAAGAAGACAGCTGATGGAGTAGATGTGCCAAAGACAAGAGCTGACTGCACTGTTGAAGACTTAAGAAAATGGGAAAAGAATGCCAAGGCCAAGAAGTGTCTTGTGTGTGGACTTGGTTTAGAGGAGTATAGTAGAATTCAAAGCTGCATCACTGCCAAGGAAATTAGGGACAATTTGCAAGTGGCTCATGAAGGAACAGCACAAGTGAAAAGATCCAGAGGTACATTACTATATTCTCAATATGAGAATTTCTCTATGAAGGAAGGAGAGACCATCTAAGAGATGTACACTAGGTTCATTACTCTGACAAATGAACTAAAATCTCTTGGAAGGACTATCCTTGAAGAAGACAAGGTTGAAAAGATTTTGACAAGGATTCTGCCAATCTCTTGGGAGAGTAAGATCACTGCTATTCAGGAATCCAAGAACATGGCAACCCTCAGATTGGATGAGCTAATTGGAAATCTCACTGCCTATGAACTTAGAAGGCAGACAATGAAGATGGATGCTCCCAAGAAGGAAAGAAGTCTGGCACTGAGAATCACTGAGGGAACATATCTGGAGGAAGATGAAATGGCTATGATATCCAAGGAATTCAGAAACTATCTCATTAGGAAAAAGGGCATCTCAAGAAGTGGAAACTACAAAAAGTCAAAGGCACCAGAAAACCCACCAACGAGGGATGCTACAATTATGGAAAAACTAATCATCACATCAAGAATTGTCCTCAGTGGGAAGTTGAATGGAAAAGGGAAATATCTGAACGAAGGAACCGGAAGAAGTAACTTTTTCATCCCAAGAAAAACACAACATCAACAAAAGCTATGGTTGCTTCTTGGGGAGAAAGTTCGGATGAAGAATCAGATGATGAAGATGGAGATAAGCAAGCACTCATGGAAATTGGTTAATCAGATGAGGAATCACAGGTAAGTATATCTCATCTAAAAAACAAGATTAAGTTCCTATCCAAAGAAAAACTCTCTGAATTATTACTTGGCTTCATTGATGATTCTGAAGAAATAAATAAAGAGAAGGAACAATTGTCTAAGGAGTGTGTAATGTTAAAAGCAAAGTGTAAGAACCTGGAACTCAGAGTAAGTGAACCTGTGAGTGAAAACACTGCTCTGAAGAACCAGGTTCATCCACTTGAAACAAATGCCCTAGAGTAAAATCTGAAAATTTAAAACTGAAACTAGGAACCAGTAAGAAGACAGCTGACAACTCTCAACTCATCTTAGAAGAAAATGTAGGCAGACTAAAGGATGAGTTGTATAAGAAAGATGAACAGATAAGAGTGTTGAAGGAGGAACTTGGTAAGGTTAAGCATGAACTGGACAGAACATGCAAATGGAATAAATCCTCTAATGCTTTAACATGGCTACTGGAAAATCACAGTAGCAACAGAAGAGGACTTGGCTTTGGGAGTCAACTGCCTAAATGGGATCCCAAAATCAAGTACCTCACTCTTCCTGAGAACAAAATTTGTACTCACTGTGGTAAGACTAGTCACTACAAAATTGAATGCAATGCAAAAGAGCAGGCTAGTCAAAAGAATAAAAGTTTTGTTCGAAAGAAAAATTGGTTACCAAATTGGGAAAAAGGGACTTAATTCATCCTTTCTCTTATAGAAAGGGAGCCAAACTAGTTTGGGTTCCTAAGAGTAACTCCTGATTTTATTTTGTAGGTTTAAGTGAAAGGGAGCTGTCAAATATGGTACATGGATAGTGGCTACTCAAAACACATGACTGGCAACAAGGAACAGTTCCTTTAACTTGAGAACCTCAAAGGAGGAAATGTCTCCTTTGGAAATGGAAAGAAAGGTGAAATCATTAGGGTTGGTAAGGTAGGTAAGGATGACACACGTTCCATTGAGAACGTTTACTTGATAGATGGCTTGAAATATAGCCTGATCAGTGTGTCACAACTGTGTGACAGAGGTAACCTTGTTGCATTCACTTCTACAAAATGCTTTGTAATTAATCTTATCACTAACAAGATTATTTTCCAGGGAAAGAGAGTGAATAATATCTATATCATAGATCTGTCCACTCTGTCAGAAAATGAACTAATGTGTTTAAATGTGCTAGACAGTGATCCCCTCCTTTGGCACAAAAGACTTGGCCATGCTAGTCTGAATCAACTCAACATATTAGTATCTAAGGACTTATTGATAGGACTTCCTAACATTAAGTTCAAGGAAGATAAAGTTTGTGAGGCTTGTGCAAGAAGGAAGCAGGTAAGATCATCTTTCAAAAGCAATAAAATGGTAACTACCACCAGGACGATGGAACTGGTCCATATGGACCTATGTGGTCCTATGAGAACATTAAGTAGAGGTGGTAAGAGATATGTAATGGTGCTTGTTGATGACTATTCTAGATTTACCTAGACATTGTTTCTAAAATCTAAAGATAAAGTATTTGACATGTTTAATTCTTTTGTTAGAAATATACAGAAATAATTAGGAAATCAACTTGCATCAATTAGGTCTGATCATGGCACTGAATTTGAAAATGCCAAATTTGCTGAATTTTGTGATGAGCATGGCATAGATTATAACTTGTCTGGCCCTAGAACTCCACAACAAAATAGAGTGGTTGAAAGAAAAAATAGGACACTTGAAGATATGGCCAGGACCATGCTTCTTTCTAGTAAACTACCTCATAGTTTCTGGGCAGAAGCTGTAAACACTGTATGCTATATCATAAATAGGTGCATGACTAGACCACTTGTAGAGAAGAATCCCTATAAGTTAATTAAAGGGAGAAAGCCCAATATATCCCATCTTAGGGCTTTTGGTTGTAAGTGCTTTGTGCACAACAATGGCAAGGACTCCCTAGGTAAGTTTGATCCCAAAAGCGATGAGGGAGTATTCTTGGGATATTCTTCACACAGTAAGGCTTATAAAGTGTATAACAAAAGAACTATGTGTGTTGAAGAGAATGTGCATGCTGTTTTTGATGAAACTAACATTCTCTGAGAGACAGGAACAAGTAGATGAAGAAATTGGGTTGGTCAGAAACTCAGACCAAACTGGAGCAACACTGGAGGAAGGAACGGGTGATGGAACAGGTTCATCCTTCCCAGGCAACATGCCAGGGGTAACTTCGCAACAAACTAGTTTCCAAACCTCATTGGAACCTGTCCCTGATC
Source organism: Nicotiana paniculata (assembly GCA_005239505.1). NCBI lineage: Eukaryota > Viridiplantae > Streptophyta > Magnoliopsida > Solanales > Solanaceae > Nicotiana > Nicotiana paniculata. Next base: position 12,019 of record ML337864.1, on the reverse strand, counting down.
ATGTTCCGCAGCAACAAGACATTGTAGGATCTTCAAGTAATACCCAGTTGGTTGTAAAACCACACAGATATCATAGCTCATACCCCATTGAGAACATTATAACTGATCCAACATCTGGAATCAGAACCAGATCCTCTTTGAAAAATCTGTGTGCATTTGATGCTTTTCTATCCCTGATTGAACCTAAAAATATTGCCGAAGCTTTGCAGGATGCATATTGGGTAAATACAATGCAAGAAGAACTCAACCAATTTGAAAGGAGTCAAGTTTGGCATCTGGTACCTAGACCCTTTGATAGATCAGTGATTGGCACAAAGTGGGTATTCAGAAACAAACTTGATGAAGATGGAACAGTTACAAGAAACAAGATTGGTGGTTCAAGGATACAGTCAGGAGGAAGGAATAGACTATGATGAAACCTTTGCTCCTATGGCAAGGTTGGAAGCAATTAGGCTCCTCATAGCCTTTGATGCTTACATGGAATTCACCCTTCACCAGATGGATGTCAAGAGTGCCTTCCTGAATGGCTATCTCAAGGAAGAAGTGTTTGTAAAGCAGCCTCCGGGATTTGAAAACAAGGAGAATCCTGATCATGTGTACAAGATTGACAAAGCACTGTATGGACTCAAGCAAGCTTCAACGGCATAGTATGAATGGCTTTCAAAATTCCTGCTGGAACATGGCTACAAGAGAGGTAAAATTGATAGAACCTTATTCTTGAAGGAAAAAGGTAAAGATCTCTTGGTACTGCAGATACATGTAGATGACATAATCTTTGGGGCAAATTCTGAAAGGCTAAGTAAAGAATTTGCTAAACTAATGGGGAGTGAATTTGAAATGAGCATGATGAGTGAGCTTAACTTCTTTTTATGCTTACAAATTAAACAAAATTCAAATGGAACTATGATCCATCAGCAAAAATATGTGAAAGAATTGCTTAAAAGATTTAAAATGGAAGACTCAAAGGAAATTGACACTCATATTGCAACAGCCATAAAATTAGATGTAGATGAACCTGGTTCATCTGTCGATCAAAAGTTGTATAGAGGAATGATTGGTTCATTGTTGTATCTTACTACCAGTAGACCTGACATTGTCTTCAGCGTAGGGCTTTGTGCAAGATTTCAAGCTAATCCAAAGGAATCACACTTAACTGTAGTGAAGAGAATCTTGAGATACCTTAAAGGCACCACATACCTCTGTCTTTGGTATCCTAAAGGTAGTAATTTTGATCTTGTGGGATATGCTGATGCTGACTATGCAAGATTTTTGGTAGATAGAAAGAGCACCTCAGGTATGACACACTTTTTGGGCTCTTGTCTTGTGTCTTGGGCTACTAAGAAACATAATTCAGTAGCTCTATCTACTGCTGAGGCTGAGTATGTGGCTACAGCCTCATGTTGTGCTCAGTTATTATGGATTAAACAACAATTGATGGATTTTGGTATAGAGGTTGGATGCATCCCTATCTTTATGTGATAACACTAGTACTATTAGTATGACGAAGAACCCCGTTCATCATAAAAGAACAAAGCACATAGATGTTAGACACCATTTCTTAAGAGAAAACTATGAGAAGGAAATGATCTCTATTGAATTTTTTGTGCTACTGATAAACAAATTGATGACATATTTACTAAAGCACTAAGTAGAGAGCATTTTGAAAGGAACAAGTTAGATTTAGGGATGATTAAGATCACCTAATGAACCAGTTTAGATTGTACATGAAAGAAAATGAAAGATGAAAAAAATGTATTTTCTGCTAGAAAATCTGGAGTTTGTGTAAATAACTAGATTAATCTTTGCTCAATCTCATACTGTAAAAAGTGTACTCCTGTGCCATCTGTTAATATGACTCACTGATCTCTAATGAAATTTTCTCTATTTTGGCAAATTAAGACATGATCAAGAGCATTCTTAGTTAAGAACCTGGTTCATCAGTGCTGGTTCATCTGAATAGCGAGGTATGTGTTCTACACTTTGCACAATTTGAAATACTAATATTTAAATCATGAGTAGAGTACTACTCAACCCCAAAATCTTCAAAAGCCTATCCAATTGACTTTGAACCAGTTTCGTTTCAACAAGAATCCTCACCAAATTAAAATACCTAGATTCTAGGGAAGCCTTAACCGTCTATTAAAAACTAAAATTTCATTCAATTCATCCCCTCCCTTAAAGAACCATTCCCAAATTTCCGATAACTCTTTCAAGTCGGCGACTGAGGGGGAAGAAACTAGGTCTTCCGATTCTGAACAGGTAACATCTGTACCACAACCTTCTTCTGAGGTAGCTGAAAACTTAGAAAATAGGTTCATACTGGTTAGGTCTGTGGTAGATGTAGAAATGCCTGAGACAAGAAGGAAAAGAGGTAAAAATAAAATAGAAAAAGAAAAGGAGAGTGAGGGAGTACGGAGTAATGAGAAGAGGAAAAGGGAAAGAAGTGGCTGATTCTTCACCCACCTCTGAATCTGTTAGAACGACTATTTGTGGAGCTGATACAGAGAAGGAAGAAGAAAGTAGCAAGAACACAGGGGGGAGTGGATCAAGAGAAGCCGCTGAAGGACTATTGAATCTTGGAAAGCAAGCAGATGAACCTGGTACATCTGTTGAAGAAACACTAGCAGATCTGCTGAAAAAAATAGGTAACAGTTACAAACCTAAAAAGAAACGAACTCCTAAGGCTACAACCCCTGGCACAACAAGAGTCAACAAGAAAAGAAAAGTTGCTTCTTCTGAGACTTCTGATATTTCTCTTCCAAGAGGAAGAACTACAAGGAGCAAGTTAAAGCAAAGTGAGGACGAGTTGAAGAGAGCTTTAGAGGAGAGTAAGAAGAAAATAGTGGAAAAAGGTAAAGAAAAGGTTGTTGAGCCTATTAAGGCTGTTGAACTGGATGAGATGGACCTGGTCCATCAAAGTGAAAAAGTGGCAGAGGTAGATGTTCAGACCCCTAAGACCAAGAAAGCCAAGACTTCCTCAAAGAAGTCTTCATCTGTTTCTAAATCTGCTGAACCGTCTATCTTGGCTAAGCGAACCAAGTCCGTAGTTCTTCCAAGCCTTAATTTCTTAGCCCTGCCTAGAACTTTCAGTGACCCAGATTCGGGATTTTTTTGTTGCTCATGTTTTAACTGTTTTTATTTCATTTTGTGGATTGTGGTCGAATCATATTCTCTCTATCAATGAAGTTTCCTGCTTTTGTTCTTATTCATTGTCTATATTTCTTTGATAGTTTGAATTCTTAGTTGATTATAGATGATTAATCCATGAATGTATTTGCAGTTGCCCCAGTGGCCATGAGTGATTTTTAACTATCTGGGATTCACACATCTTTTTGTAACTTTTCGATGATGCCAAAAGGGGGAAAAATGGTTGTGCTCTGAACAGTGATATTTATAACCTAATGAACCTGGTTCTTTATGATAAATGCTTAATACTAGAAAAAGTGTCAATGTTGGATTAAAGTGATTGCAGGCCTAAGCACAGAGTTTGTCATCATAAAAAAAGGGGAATTTGTTGGACCAAGAAAGAGAATAGTTTTGAAGATTGACAAAGGAACTCAGAGATGAACCAGGTCCATCACTGGAGACATAGACACATGCAGAGCTAAAAGTACGTGAGGCGCACATGCAGGAGATAAACGAAATCTGGGAAATAAGAGATATCTCCTGATCGAAAAGATTGTAAAATAATAAGGAGAAGGACTCCTTACTCAATAAGAACAGAATCTAAGATAAGGAAGGATTTGAGAAGTTGAGTTTGACTAGAACTCTTCCACCAAGGAAGAGTTGCATTAGGATTCTAGTTAATTCCTTATCTTCTAACTCCTATATATTGTAGAATGTTCTTATTGTAAGGGACGCACAAAACAGAAATTTATCAAGAATTGAGAGTAAAATTTGTGAAGAAATTTTACAAGCAGTTCGAGCCAAATTGGAGAGTGCGAATCTGGAGCTACTTGAACCAGCTAGAAGAAGCAGTTTCATCTGTTGTCTTTTAGTCTAGTTTATTTGCAGTAAGTGATTACAAAGTGTATCTTTCAGCTTTATCTAGAAGCAATTGTAATAGGTACTGAGTATTCAAGTTATAGTTAACTTGAAGTTTGTCGCAAATAGCTAGAGGCTAGTTTGCCACAAAGGGTTAGAGTTAATCCTTAGGTTTATAAAAGAATTTATTTTGTAAATGTTGTTTAGCTCATTGATTTCGTGAAGAGCTTGGAAAAATCCTACTGGGAAGTAGGTCGTGATTTTTTCACCTTTTGAGTCAGGTGTTTTCCACGTAAAATTGTTGTGTTCTTTAAATTCCGCATTTATTATTCCGCAAACTGTAGGAGTTGGAACACATAGAAGGACCTGATCCTTCTATAACTACTGCACGCGAAAATTAGTTACCACACAAATCACCCCTCTTGTGTGGTATTGACATAGATAAACATCACTTTCCTTCCAAATGATCCACCAGATGACTGAAGGCAGTGAGTTCCAATGTTCAGCTTATCCTTTTTCAGACCTTCTGTATACCGGCTGTGCAGTAGCTCTATGGTTGTCTCAGGCATTGTCCCCCTGATACCTACTATGTTAAGAATGATATGCCAGATCTGCATGGTGAATGAGCAATTAATGGAAAGGTGGTTAACATCCTCATTTTGTCTCTCGCACAATGGGTACCTACTGCATATATGAAGTTCTCTTTTCTGTAGATTCTCGTGAGTTAGGCATCCACATAATTTGCTAGTTTGATAACTTGGTCAATTGGTAAGCGAATTTCCATAAGCTAATACTTGCGGCTTCTTTCTGTTCCATTAGTGTTGTCTCTTTATCCTAATTTACGTGGCGTTCTTCCATTTGGATATCCCAATTTATTTAATACTGTTATTCTATTTTACTTGCACAGTTGCTAGAGTTAAAAGCCATTGGAACTATGTACATTGATGATGTGTTTTTGCTATTTCAGACTAATTTTTCAACAACTGTTTTTATATTTTTCTTTCACCACTACTAATACATTAACATAAAGTCAAATTAACATAAACCCCGTGGTCGGTGAAGTAGTCTCACATTTCATGTGAGACAGGAAGTAATGACTTTTAAGGTTAACTCTTTCCCTACTATCATAATTATTTACCCATCCAATTGTGTTTTGGGAGTTGTTGGTCCAAGTTCTTGGAACTGCTTACCTTTAACCACGCGATCCTTGCATGTTTGAAAAAGTTATTGACACATTTTGATAAGTTCATTTGAGTCTTCTTTTAGCTGAAATAAACAACAAAAACAACTATGTCTCAATCCCAAACAAGTCGAGGTTGGCTATATGAATTCTCGCTGACCATGTTTCTCCATTTAAGCTCAACTCATGTCATCATCATACCAAATAAAAATAAAAGTTAGGTATTAAACAGTAGTAATAATAATGATATTAAGATTTTTTTATATTTTTACTGGCTTATTTTTGAAAGATAAGGTAATTTATATATAAACAAGCACAAAAGATGTGCTGCAACAGGTGAACAGTATATACAGAAGCAAAAACAGCAAAAGTATGCCCCTTCTAATCCTTTAGGGCTTCTGACATTTGTAGGACTGATTCTGTATCATTTACCCTCTCCATTCTGCACCTTGTGCAATACAAAATAATACATCTGGATTTTATCCTAATGATAAAATTAGCAAGAGTCTTCAAAGCATCTTCTATTCCTTTCGGTCCAAATAATCCAGCAAATACAAGGTATCATATTACCAGTGTTATCAAAGGCGAAAAGCGCAAAAAAGCTCTAAGGTCCATTGGAGCTTTAAACGCAAAGCGCAACTAAAGCGTGAGTTGTAATGAAAAAAGGCGCAACTGGAGAAAAAGTAAAAATATGTATATGTAGTCCAAGACTAATAATTATAAGCATGAATAACAAATATATGGTCAAAGAAATTAAAAAATAAATACGATAAAGCAAAATATCAATTGCTTAATATCGCCTTTTCAGGATTATGATCATTGGCAAAGAAAAGTATGTCTTAAAGCCTTGATGCGACACTAAAGCACCCACAAAGCGAGGCGAAGCGGTCGACGTGTTTCGAGCCTCGCCTCAAGGCTTAGGCGCGCACTGCATATTACACCATCTAAGTTTGCCATTACTAAGCCCAATTATGTTCCAGCAGCTAAGCAAATCAGTTGTTGAACTAGGCATTACACCCACTGCAGACCTATTATGTTCATAAAAGCTGCCAGAGTTGGACAGTAAGTTGGCCATGCAAAGACAAATGACGAATACTCTAGGGTTGTTTCCCGCATAGGAAGCATTTACTGCATAGAGCCAACCCTCTTTTTTGCAAATTCTCGTAAGACAGACAAGATTCTTTGCTCACTATGAGAGGGGCTTTTGTATTCCAGATTTGCTTCCAAGAAGACACAGCAAACATTATTCTTTACTGTTGTGATGCCACCTCTGAATCAGTAAGCTGTTTGAATGTGCTTAAGTGGTTGTAAAATTTTGTAGCCCTATCGATCTCCCAAGGCTCATTTCCAATCCACAGATCCTTCCAGAAGGATATCCTCATCCTGTTGCCCACCTTGAACCCTATTCTAGACGTGAAACAAGACTAGTGAGCTCTACTCTATATGCAGCTTTTACATCTCTGGTGCATCATTGATTCTCAACTCCATTTTTGTTCTTAATCACACAACTCAAAGGGCGGGCATCAACCTCCGAGTTACATCTCCAAGCCACTTCATCAACAAGCTTCTATATTGTGTTTTCTGAGGTTTTTAATCCTCAGTCCACCATTTTCCTTAGCCTCGATAGGTTCCAGTTCACTAAATTAAATATCCTCTGTTCTTTATTACCTTGCCAAATAAATTCCTCTGTAGTTTGTCAATTCTTTTCTCAACCTTAGTAGGCAAAGAGAAAAGAGACATCACACATGTTGAGCCCATCAGCACACCGTTAACTAGTACCAACCTTCGTCCGACCCTTTGATAAATACTACTTCTTCTAGCTTACTAACCTTCTTTTACATTTCTCCCTAGACTGCTTCCTATATGCTATTAGCTCTATGCTTGGCCCCTAAAGGCAATGCTTAATAGACAGTTGGCCGAGTGCCAACCTGACATCCTAAAGTTCCAGTACGTCTGCTGCAATTTGTGATGACGACGTTCACTGGATATGAAAAGCTTATTCTCCAGTTAACGTGAAGGCCATAAATTGCTTCAAAATATACAAGTTTGAGCCGCAGATGCCTAAGTTGCTCAATCTCCGCATCAGACAACACCATAGTATCATCAGCATACAATAAATGGCATTTTGGCTACTATATTGACTCTGAATCCTCTTATCCCTCCATTCACATATGTAACAGATAGCCTTTACTATAATATTCCATCACCAGTAAAAATACGAAAGGAGAAAGAGGATCTCCTTGTCGTAAACCTCTTTGAGCTGCAAAAAAAAAAAAACCCACTGGTTTCCCATTAACAAGGACGGAATATCTTACTGTACTTGTGCAAAACAAAAGGAAATCCATCGAGTATGTTCATCAGAAAGTTCCCATTAACATATCATCAGCTTTCTCGATGTCTAACTTGCAAACAATACACCGCTTGTTGCTTTTTTTGTCTAGAATCTAAACATTCATTAGCAATGAGAGCCGCGTCCATGATTTTCCTTCCTCTTATAAAAGCTTATGTCTCAAATCCCTCAACTCGACAAAATATGGCATAGAAATCTATGATAAGGCCAAAATACTCCTAGAAAAGAAATAGGTCCAAAATCAACGTATTAACAAGACTAAAACTTGTTCCCAAGTAGTAGATTTCACTTATATGGATCTGTTTCTTTCATTGTGCCTATCTTTAGCCAAGTCTTGATTGATTCCAGGTAATTGTAGGTCTTTCAAGACAACTTCTTTCCATGTGATTTTAGGTCCACCTTGTCCTCTTTTTAACACCTTCACTCCCCGTAGTTTAACACCTATGGACCGCTGCATTTGTAGGTCGGCGAAGGACATCAACATACCATCTCAAGTGATCTTCTCTCATTTTATCCTAAATGTGTGCTACTTGCACCTTCCGGCTAATATGGTCATTTTTTAATAAAAGAAAAAGAAATAGTTTCTTGTTTAGTTGGAATGTCATCAGATGCATTTTGAATTATTATATTCCATCTTAGCGTACAGAGCTTTGGTCCAGAGTTCTATTTGAGATCCTAAGGATGTTAATTTGGGTTAAGTAATTTCTGATATTTTATAAAACAACAACTACTACTACTCCTACTCCACAATCCGGATTTGGGGTACTTCTGATATTCTGTAGTTTAACACAAATTCTTTCTTAACAGGCTTACCGAAAATATGAAATGGAAATAGCCAGAAGAATCAGAACTATCAGTGGTACAAAAGAAAATGTCAGGTACCTGGATGCTCGTCTCTTAGATTAGCCATATCTCCTGTAGCTTGAATGATTTTTCTTGTTAAAACCATTTTCTACCTCCCATATTTAAGTCACGTATTTGGTTGCTTTGACCTATAATTTTTGAACCACTTTTAGGAATAAACTTGATGAGGTGCAAGAACTATATTGTTGTTTGACACATGTATGTTACTTTTCCTTGTGCAGAGTGAAAGCAGATGAATTAATTAAGCTAATCAGTGATTCTACATGTCCACAATCCATCAGCATTGCGATGTTTGCTCAGAAGGTAAAATTCTGAAGTACTTCAGCTGGGATTTTTTCTTTCGGTGTCTCTTATGATGTCATTGTTTGCATATGTTTATGCTTGTAGAAAATTGTGCGTTCTTGATGCAGCAGTTGATTAGTGTGTATTGAATATATTCTACTATTTGAGCTTTGCCCAAACATATAAGGATATTTACTGTGATCGTGGTTTTCAATTTTATAGGTTGTGTCCCTGTGTGTGAGAAGCTTTAACAGTGCCGTCTATGCGTTTGGTCGTGTAATTGTCCTTTTCACTTCAAAGTTAATTATGATATTGTTCCGGTCCTCTTGCCATTATAGGTCAATATTAGTTCTTGTTGTCTTATAATCAGGAATCAACGTCAATAACTGAAAAGAAAGCAGTTAAAGCATTTTTGTTCCTTCACTAATCAGTAAAAAGCCAATATGCTTTCATCTAAACCTAGTCATGCTCAGCCCCTGATTGAGTGTCACGTTTTGACTTCACATTAAGGGTGCTTGTTTCTTATACCAAACTTTCTAACCTAACTTGTTCTCCAGAACCAAAACAAATTGGGATCTCAAATTGTAAGGCTAGCCCCTCCGCTGCCAGTAAAGTGGCTGCTTTAAGTACTGGTTACATCTCCACTTTACACTTTAGACTCCTGCTTTCTTCTTTCTGTTAGTAATCTGTATTGCTGAAGATAAAATAATAAATTTACTGAAAATACAAAAATAGTGAGAAACCTTACTAGTGCGGGCTTAGTGCGGCCGCGCTAGTGGGAGACAGTAAGAAACTTGACTAGCGCGACCACTAGCGCGTGCTGAGCGCGGGCGCGCTAGTCCAGGCGTCCTCAGCTTCTCTTCTGGAAAAAAAAAATAATAATACAAGAATAAACCGAGCCCACTGAATACACAGTGTGTCCTTAAGGAAATTATTCCCCACAAGTACCCGAGGTTTTGGAATATATCCTCCCAGGATAGAACGATTTAACTCACCAGCATATCGGTACCAAAAACTCCGGTGATCGGCGAACCACTTGATGGTCGTAAAACACACTAGAAGAAGAAGAAGATTAGAAAATTTAGTAAGTAAAGATTCTGGGATTCAAGGCATATTTATAGCCAATTTCGTACTGTTTCTGAAAAGGTTTTGCAACCTTTAAAAACAGCCACAGTTGTTGGAACAGGTGTGAAGATTGCGGGAAAATTAAAAACGGATTTAAAATAATCCGGAAAAAAACGAACTGGACCTTTGTCCAAAAAGATTAATCAATCAATCTTTGACCGAAGCCGAAGTCGAAGTCGAAGCCGAGCCGAGCGAGCGAGCGACGACGACGACGGCGCGAGGCTTGCCTTCTTCTCAACTCTTTAAGAGCTAGAAGAAGAGCTTCTCTATATACACATAGATTTTCTTTCATTCTTCCAATGAGGGACAAAGTGCACTAATTCAAAATTTCACTTCCCTCCATTTCTTTTCCCACCATTTTCCATTCACTCTCTTTAAGCTACATCAAGCTTAAAATTAAGCTACACTAAGCTTAAAGACCAACAATCCCCCACATGAATGGGGCATGGCTATAAAATAAAGGAATGCACGGACGTGTGTGTGTTTTACATGCAAGAATTAATTGCATCTGGATAAGTAGGTTTTCCTTTGAACTTTCTGTAGTGAACTTATATCGGAGATATTCGGTCAATCGGTAGATTTGAAATCTTTGAAACGTCGAGCTTTGTTGTATAACTAGACAACATAAGTCACACAATCAATCCTTAACCATCTATGGTTCTCACGGTTGTGTTCGTTTCAGCCATGAACACCGCCTGGTTTCATGAGTGCTTAGAGAATGGGTCTTTACTTTCATCCCCCTTGAAGCGGCTTACACTTCACGCTCACATAAGTGATTTCTAAACGTGTAATCCTAAAGACACACTATATGGTCATATCCTTCCAGACTTAGCAAATCATTAAAGAGCTTTAAGCTTTATTGACTCATCAAAAAAAGCCTTAATGCTTTACCTTGATTTTTGAACATTGTCTTCATCACGAGAATGGGTTGATTTATTTGACAATGTTGAACCGTCATTCATGACTTTGTTTGATCTCTTTGNTGTCTCTCTAGATAGGCCTTTTGTAAGTGGATCCGACACGTTATCTCTTGACTTTACGTAGTCAATTGTGATAACACTACTAGAGAGTAGTTGTCTAACGGTATTATGTCTCCGTCGTATATGACGAGATTGTTCGTTATACAGCCCTCCTTATTGCCTCTTGACTATCACAATGTATACAAATAGGTGCCAAAGATTTGGGCCAAAATGGAATATCTTCCAAGAAATTCCGAAGCCATTCAGCTTCTTCACCGGCCTTATCTAAAGCTATGAATTCTGATTCCATTATAGAACGAGCGACGCACGTTTGTTTGGATGATTTCCAAGACACTGCTCCACCCCCAATTGTGAAAACATATCCACTCGTGGATTTAACTTCAAATGATCCGGTGATCCAATTTGCATCACTATATCCCTCGATCACGGAGGGATATTTGTTATAATGCAAAGCATAATTTTGGGTATCTGATCCAATGTATTTGATTGGGATTACTTGTAAATCGACTCAGATTGCTAATAGCACATGCTATATCTGGCCGCGTACAATTCATTATATACATCAAATTTCCCAATACTCTTGCATAGTCCAGTTGTGAGTCACTTTCACCTTCATTCTTTTGAAGTGCATAACTCACGTCAATTGGAGTCTTGGCAATTTTGAAATCCAAATACTTGAACTTGTCAAGTACCTTTTCAATGTAGTGAGACTGTGATAATGCTAGACCTTGTGGAGTCTTGTGAATTCTGATTCCTAAGATCACACCAGGAACTCCTAAGTCTTTCATATCGAGTTTGCTAGCCAACATGCGTTTTGTAGGATATATATCTGACATGCTTTTGCTCATTATCAACATGTCATCAACATATAAACAAACAATGACTTCATGACCCGGAGTGTTTTTAATGTAAACACATTTGTCGCACTTGTTGATTTTAAACCCACTTGCCAACATTATTTGATCAAATTTGGCATGCCATTGTTTGGATGCTTGTTTAAGTCCATAAAACGACTTAACAAGTTTGCACACTTTCTTTTATTTACCAGGAACCACAAAACCCTCAGGTTGTTCCATGTAAATATTTTCCTCCAATTCTCCATTTAAGAAAGTTGTTTAACATCCATTTGATGAATTTCAAGACCATACACGGCCGCTAATGCCACTAGCATTCTAATAGATGTTATCCTTATTACTGGCGAGTAAGTGTCAAAGTAATCAAGGACTTCCTTTTGTCTATAACCTTTGACAACAA
>ML337863.1:0-36452 GCA_005239505.1 Nicotiana paniculata | reverse complement strand
TAATAATAATAATAATAATAATAATAATAATAATAATAATAATAATAATAATAATAATACCATTGCGCCCTTGGTCCTTTAACGGGCTTTGGCGGTCACACGCAGCTTGCTAGACGTAGCCACTAAGGCAAAGCCAATAAGATCAGTACCAGGTCTGACTGTACCACCATCTCAGAACAAAGCTAGGCAATTATAACATAAATCTCTTTATATTTTGATAAAGTCCGGAGCTTTCATGGTTGATGCGTAACAGAAACTATTTAGCCAACATAGATATAATTCTTTAGCCGGACATTGTCACGGCTGGGGAAACAAAGAAGTAATAAAAATATTAATTAAAGAAATAATTAAATACCTTGTAATACCGGGGTGCAAGGCCTTATCTGAAAAACTTTCTTTACTTCAAACTTGAGAAAGAGAAATTTACAAGAGAGAGAGAGTGAGATTACAAGAGAGGGAATGAGAATGGTTGATGTCTTCTCTTACAAAAAAGTAGTCCTATATATAGAAAGAAAAGAAGAAAGAAAAAAAAAAATAAAGAATCTATGTATAGTAATATGGGTCCCCTATGTGGGTCCCTTACACAGTGTATTTACTGTGTATACAGTATTTCTACTGTGTAAACAGTGTATCTACTGTAGAGTGGGTTCTTGGCGGTTTTGACTATTGATTATAGACCGCGTCTTTCTAATTCTTTTATTTGCTAGACGAAATCTTCTGCCTTATCTATCTCTTTTTCAGATATTATCTTTTCTGATTGCATAGGCTGAGAATCTTCATCTACAATATCATCGTTGCTTGTTTCACTTTGCATCGAAGTGTTAGATTTTTCATACTGATTAAAGGAGTGAAGTAAATTTATTTTACTTCTTCTAAATACTGAGAGATTATTTCGTTCTTATCTCCTTCTTGAATGGAGATTCTTCTAGCAATATGTCTGACTGAGCTATCATCAATCATTCTCGTTTGAGGAGTTGTTGAGTATTCTTGGATTTTTGCTTCAATAGAATCCAAGAGTTCTTGACCATATAATACTTTTGTTTTGGGATCTTTTTTATCAATTTATCCCAAAAATTATTTTAAAATATCCTATATAAACAAGGGATTTGTTCATCAGTGAATCCCAATTCTGGATTCCATTTATGAATCCATGGAATGGAGAATTCTATAAAGAAATATATCTGGTCAATTTTTTCTAAATAACAGATATGATCTGTGTGGTATAACTTATTTAAATCGGGCGAAATTTTTGTCCATTCCTTGTATAGCATAAGAAATGGGTCCGGTAGTATTCTGACCGTAGGACCGTGGTATGACCACCAATTTATGAACAAATTAGGAATGGGTTCTGCAAATATCTTTGCACATACCTTTATAAACCAAGTATGTTTGTGTTTTTCATTATTGTAATAAAGCACTTTATCAAAGGCTTGGATATAATCCCAATATGCAAAGTTCATACGGGTTTTGTTAAGGCTTATCTGCCTTTCTTTCATTGTAGAAATCCCCCAATCTTCAACAGATATAATCTGTTTAATAATTATTTTTGAGAAGTTATAAACATTCTCGGTTGTGTTATAACCGGAAAAGTGTTGAAACTCTGCGCTGCCTGTACTAGTGAGAATAGTTTCATAATAGGAACGGGTTTTGTATGACTCACCCGGATAATATAATCCATTAATAAAATATCTCTGGAATATCTTCCAAGGCTCATCTTTTCTCCGAATCTCAGAGTTTTCTAAAAGAAATATTATTTCCTTTTTTTGCAATTTTTCATAGGAGTTGATATCATCAGTGTCCTCTTCTTTAGCGGCTGAAGCAAATGTATCACTTTGCTTTTGGGTAGCTAAATATGCATGCAGATGTCCATATAAAGGGCTATCTTCTGGATATCTTCCAGATGAATAGATTGACTTGAGGATCCTTTATCAGAAGGTACCCTTTGATTTACCAATTTTTTTCTTCCTATTTGTATAACTGGGTAGTTTAAAGAAGATCCGTATGACGATCCTTGTTGAGATGATGGTCCTCGTGAGTAGGACCGTCCAGGGGAAGATCTTCCCCGTCCTCTGCCATGGACTTGCGTCCAAGAAGGATCCATTCTGAAAAAGAACAAATTATTAAAAATAATTGATTATATCATAGTTAAGAATATCATCTCTAGGTACTTCTTCATAGAGAAATTCAAAATTATAATTTTCTAAAAAAATGTCTGAAACTATTTTTTCAAGAATTACTTCTTTTAAATCTCTATATAAAGGTATAACCTTTAGAATGGTAACTAGAATTTGATTGTTCAGTATATAAGAATATCATGTCATTGAGATATAAATTCATGTGATAAGAAATCAAGAAGGGAATTATCACTACCCTTTTTATAATGAATATCAAAATCGAAAGGGGCCAATTGGGCCTGCCATCTGGCGAACATTAATTTAGAGGCATCATGTTTAAAATCTTTGTGTAACATATATTTAACTGATTGAGCATCTGTTTTAATCAAAAAAAAATTTATTATAGAGATCGTCTTGGAATTTCAAAACACATTTAACAATCGTAAGCATTTCATGGGCAACAGTAGCGTATTTCTTCTGTGCTTCAATCCATTTTCCTGAATGAAATCTTATTAGGTAATCTATTTTGTCATGGGGATTGACTTGTTTCAAGATTCCTCCATAACCAATGTTAGACGCATCTGTCTCAATAATTTTTGGCCAATTAGGATTGGCAAGCGTTAAGCAGGGTAAATATTCAACCCGTTTCTTGATTCTTCGAACAAGATCAGTGTGACTATTAGTCCAGAGAACTTTATAATCCTGTTTTAGCCTGTCATAAAGAGGGGCGAGATCTCGAGATAAGTCTTTATAAAAAGGAGATATATAATTTAAACTTCCCAAAAATCTTTGAAGCTGAGTTTTGTCAGTAATAATATCAGGGAACTTTGAAGCAAAATCAATAGCCCGTTGAATAGGGGTAATTTTTCCCTGACAAATATTATGTCCTAAAAAGCGAACATTCGTTTGAAATAAAGACATTTTTGGTTTGGATAAAACTAAACCGTTTTGTATAACAATCCTTTTAAGAATATCAAGATGTTGGAAGTGAAGTTCCAATGTTTTCGAAAAAATCAAGATATCATCTATATAGACAATTATAAAGTCTAAATAAGGATTGAAAATATCATTCATGATTTTCTGAAATTCAGAAGGAGCGTTTTTTAAACCGAATGGCATTACATTCCATTCATACTGACCGAATGGGACATTAAAAGCAGTTCTATAAGTATGTTCTTTAAAGATCTGAATTTGCCAATAGCCAGATTTTAAATCAAATTTTGAAAATATGTTGGCATCGTATAATCGAGCCAATAAATCCCTTTTTTTAGGAATAGGATACCTAATCCATTTTAAAAATTTGTTTAACGGTTTATAATTTATAACTAACCTTGGCATACCACGTTCTTTTTCTGCAGCGTTATTAACATAAAAGGCAGTACAAGACCAAGGGGATTTGGAAGGTTTGACCAAACCTTTGTTTAACAAATTATCAATCTCTCTTTTACAAAATTCTACTAATTCAGCATTCATTTGACAAGGTCGAGATTTTGTAGGAATATTATCTTCAGAAAAACTGTCTTCATATGGAAGAGTAACAATATGCCTTTTTCTATTCCAAAAGGCACTCGGATGATCTGCACAAATTTCAATGGCAATTTTTTCGGAAATCAATTTCATTTTTTCCTGTATTTTAACAGATTTCATAGTCTCAAAAATATTCATGCTAAACATTTCTAATTGCAAGGAATCAACATATTTTTGCTTTATATTAATCAAAGCGTTGATACCACGACTTATGGGGCCAGCAATAAAAGAGTAAGATATCTCTTTATCATTATATCTAGTAGTAAATCCTTTTTAATCAAGATGGGAAAAAGGATATATAGCATTGATAAAAGGTGTGCCAAGTATAATTGGTGGATGCAATTGTTTTTTTACCAGAAAGAAGAAATGCAGAATGCAAACTTTATTTTGACAAATACGAGCATTAGACAGTTTGTACTTTATATCTAAAGCATGTCCTGATGCAGATTTAACTACATGAGTGGTTTTTTCAAAGTATTTAGAAGGAATCAATCCTTCTTGGATGCAACTAACATCAGCACCACTATCAATCATAGCAATAGCAGTTATCGGCAAATGATTATCAATCAAAATAGTACATTGAATATGCCATTTATGAGCAGTAATAACTTGCATCATCCCTAAAAAAGAATTTGACTTTTCAATAATCTCTTCCTGAGAAATAGTTTCATCAACCTGTTCTTTTCCTTTTGAAGAAGAAAGAATATGAGTTTGAGAAGTATTTTTCTCAATATTTGAAATACGGTGATCACAAATCATTTGATTTTGTTTAAGAGATTTAATCTCTTGTTTCAATTTTTCCACTTCAAATTTTAAATCATCAAAAGAAGTATCTCTAGCAAAAGAGGCGTTCGTTTCAGAAATAGCTTGTCTTTGATAAATTCGTTTATTAACTTCTGCTAAAGAGTAAGGAGAAGAATATTCAAAATCATCCTTTGTTTTAGAAAAAGAAGTGCTTTCAGCAGGTTTCGAGGTAGGTTGGGAAGTAGAAACTAAGTGAATGATCTTTTCCCGAACCTTATCATCAGAAACTTCTTTTAAAAGTTCAATCACATTATCAGATGTGAGAGTTTTCATATTTAGATCTTCAAATTGAGACTGAAGTTTATAAAAATCATCATTTTCACAATTGCAATTATCAATTTGACAAGTATCACAAGTAGTATTATCATTCTGCTTATTAAGAGAAGATTCAATTACTTCATCCTCATTGTCAGATTCGGATTCATCATAATCTGTCTCAGATCCTGAAGTATATAATAG
This sequence comes from Nicotiana paniculata, assembly GCA_005239505.1. NCBI lineage: Eukaryota > Viridiplantae > Streptophyta > Magnoliopsida > Solanales > Solanaceae > Nicotiana > Nicotiana paniculata. The sequence continues at coordinate 31,548 of ML337863.1, read as the reverse complement.
ACCATAAATTTGATCATGCAATTCATTATCAAGAGCAAGAGATTTGAGTTTTTCAAGCTTACAATTTGGAGAAATATGACCAAACTTACCACACTTATAACACTTAAGGTTAGCGATATCTCGCTTGGATCTATTCTTAGTAAATCTAGTAGACTTTCTATACGTCTTTTTTGCTTCGCGATATTTCCTTTTATCGTCGCGATATTCCTGAGTCCTATATTTAGGTCTCCTTTTCCTATAAGGTTTATCAGAGGTCTGTTTCTTCTGGGGAGAAGAGGGTCCGGATATCCCGAATTGAGTACAAAAGTCTCCTAACTGAGTTTTTTCTCTAAGCTTATCAATCTTAAGCTGTCTGGATAACTTTAACTCATTACACAGGTTTAATCCTTCCTGTGTACACACACCTATCAACTTACCATAAGTATAACCATTGTACTGGATTTCACCAAAAGATCCTCTAAGAACTTTTCTAACTTTTTCAGCGAATAGAGAAGGTAAACCGTCTATAAACTTAGCTTTCCAATGATCATACTTATTTTCGGGCAATTCCATTACCCAAATCATAAAGGTATCTTTATACCATCTAAATTCGGTTAAAGTCCTACATCTAAGACCATTTAAGAGGGTACGAACCGTCTCGTGTTGACTGGTAAATCTGCCATTAAAATGTTCTAAAATTGTAAGAACTAGGGTATACACCGCATCTTCTCTATTTTTAACTAGAGCCATGCCTAGGTTATCAATACCTTCGTCGGTTGCTATAGCATTAATGACAGAAGCTTTCTGTTCGGTGGTCAAATAATTATCCCACCAGCCACGTAGTTGACCTGTAAAACCCGCGATAATCATTTTGCAGATATTTCGGTCAGAGTTGTTAACACTTCTACAAATAGTACAGTACATCAACATTCGATGTACAAGAATAGTTAATTGACGATCTGTCAAACCATCAAGGTTCCATTCATAGATTTCGTTACCGCTATAAGAGGTATTCGTCTGATTCCAATCACGTTCTTCAATCAAAACATCTTGTGGAGTAGGACGCGGATAATAATACGTCTCCATTCGAGGCTTATCAGCGTATTTAAACTTAGTAGGTTTTGCTATGCCTTTAAGGCGGTTGACTTCGGACCAAGTTTGATCTTTTAAATCAAAATCTTTTGAAGCAAAATTTGCTTCCAATTTGTCAGCAAAATCATTTGATAAATCAATTGGTTTATTACTTAGTCCTGAAAACTTTTTATCAAGAAGTTCTTCTAGATCATTTAAAGATTTGAATTTAAAATCCTGAATCGCAGGAGGTCTTTGAATATGAGTAAAAATCGTTTGTCTTTCTTTGCTTGTAGAAGCAACATTAGAAGATGAAGAAGAAGAATAATTCATTTCTTTTATCAAAGTAATTAAATTGTCAAGCTTTTTGTCAAAGTAATTAAATTGTCAAGCTTTTTGTCAAGAGACCCAATATGTTCACCTAATACTTTTACATATAAACACAAATAATTATTTTGAGCAATCAAATCATTAATTTCAGAAATACTAACTTGAGCAATATTATGATCAATAAATTTTTGAAAAGCTGAGAAAGTAATCCCTGTATTAATATTAATATTAATACACAAGGGATGTATATATTCGCTATAAAATAAAATAAGAAAAAACGAATTGAAAATTTTAAAATCTATAAGTAATGTTAAATTGAGTTTTTATTGAAATAAATGAACAACATTGTATAAGTTAAATAACAATTAGTGGGGTATAACTTAAGAAACAAGAAAAATATAGAACACGTTGAGCGAATGTATATTTCAATTCAAGTAGAGTAGCCATCGCTTTAATATTAGAGTAATTCATGAAAGCTCAATAGCTTATTTGTGGTTTGGTAGATTCATGTATCATTAATTATTACGCCTATTTTAGTTAACTTTGGAAGAACATTTAGTATTGGATGGAAGTCCTCATCTTTCCTTTTATTTTTGCTTAAATTTAGGAATTATTAAATAGCATCCCTATTTAAATGGTACTGAGTGATTTTTCTGCTAGGTAATATAATTATTTTGTTGCCATGTATCTAAATTACCTATGGCGGCTAGGTCTTTGAAATATTTTCTTAAAATATTGGCTATTTATGTTTTCTAATTTGGTTGTTTGGTAGCAATTTCATTCGGACCACCTCCTCCCTTGTAGGAATACAGTACCTGAATGTCGTTTCGGGTACTGTAATTTTTACATCTTTTGGAACGATAAATTACACAAAGTCGCAGTCAATGAATATGATGCCAATTGCACTCGTTTTGTATTGCATCCATAGTACAATATTGTCTTCTTGTTATTAAGTTTATCAGTCGCCGTACTTAAATTCAAGAATGATAATAACAAAGATAGTTTCATAGAGGATTACAACCTCCTGATACACTCACACTAGAGCACTTTTTTCCAAAAGCCAAAATAACTTTTCAATTCCATGGACATTGTGGTTGGGGCTTTCGGGTGGGTTGGGGAGGGGAGGGCTTAGCTGCTCATGCCTTTCAAGTTACTGCAATGTGGTCGACCTCAATATTATCTATCAAAATTGCAGAATGTTAAGTTGTATGTTTCCCTAACTGCCCTATGGGCCTGTGAAGAGAGAAAAAAATTGAGATATTACCAGGTCCTTATGAAGTATCTTCTGTAACTATCCATATGAGATGTCAAGTACACCTCGCTAATAATTGGTATTCTTTTGGCACCTCATAATCCATCTAAATCTTAACTCATTTTTTCCGGAATCACTGCCTCAATAGCGCTCCAAGAAACTATGTTCTTAGTCTTCTACTTTGAAGCTAAGATGCACCACAATGTGACCAGATAACATCTATGTGATGTGAAGGTGTCAAAGAATCAGGAGAACTTGCCTTGCAAATTCACAGTTCGTACTTTGATTCCTCGTCTTCTAATGGAATATCACTAATGGTTTGTTGTGTTTCAGCAGAAGGTGCTGCCTGTTCTAGGGGATCAAAGTCTTCACCCAAGATCTTTGCAGTAAAACGTCTTGCTTCATAATCGAGTTCTGGCCACTCTGCCACTATCCTCTTGGCGCCCTACAAGATAACAAGAAAAAGTGGAGCAAATGACACAAAGGACAAAGTGCAAGAAAAGATATGAGGTTGTCCATAATAAGAATCCAATGAGACATTCTAGGTGAGGCATACCTTGAGCTTGGGTTCCTTTGTCATGGGATTATTGCAGAGGTCTATTGTTTTTGCCTTGGGCTTTGTCGCATTACCACACCATGACTCGCACCAAAGCCATTCTTGTGGGAGTGAATATATGGGTACAGTGTGCTGAGCGTAGTTTGGAAGATCCTGATATACAACAAGGATAATGGTCAGTAATCAAACAATAAATAAACAAATAAATAAAGATTAATATAATTATCTTAAACCTCAGCCTGGTCGGAATGTCTCGACCACTTATATTGAAACATAGAAGCAAAGAAATTTGCCACGAAAGCCTAAAATTTTGCGGAAAAACTTGGGCAGATTCCTAACTTTACACTAACATACTATGATTGGTGTAACTTGTCATTGATATTTTACTTATATTAGGTCTACTTGGTTGTCCATCTAGCTTACAATATGTCCCGAACACCACTGTAATCACCATGTAAGAGCACGTATAAAAACAGAAGTGTGTGAATTACTAATTTCAAGTCGTTCAACCAAAAAAAAAGAATCAGGAGGAGGAACAGAGGCATGTTGGGCCTCCGCAGGTCTAACAGGATAATACTGTCAAACTATCTCCAGTAAACTGTATAATGATTTCTACATCTTCTTAAGTTATCCAATCTGAAATGAAGCACAAATTCAAAATAAAAAGATATCCGATTACATGAGACCATATTTACTTTTATTGCATGCACTTGCAGAAAGCATTAGTAGAATGCAAAGAAACCTTGCAGCCTAAGTCAAAACACTATTGGCTTGTTTCAAAAGTAAGGAACAACAAAAAATGAGATAATTTATGATGAGCCAATAGTGTAGAATGAAATGATGATTGCAGATAAAAGCTTTGACTCACCTGATCCAGATTGGAAAGACTGTTTGGATCCTTGCTCAGGGTCTCATAAAACACTCGTAAATTATCTCCAGCAGCAGTCTCCCGGAATTTGAGCAAATCAACAACATATAAAGCACTGCAGGTTGCATTCATCATGGAAAACTTGTTTATTTTTCAAAAAATACAAGTATTATTTATGCCAGTTTCATTTAATGGTACCTAATATGATATGGTCTTCCTCGTAAATGTTCCTTCCAGAAGCCCTATTAAATAAATACAAAGAACATTAGCGAATAGTTGACTCGGTAAATGGACAAAAAAGTGAAAGCAGAAAGTAAAGAAGTGATGAAATATTAGAACGAAATGCCAATACTTGTTTCCAAAAACGATAGCCATCCATCTCTCTGTTGTTGTCACAGAAAGGTGTGTATGCAAGGGGCCGTCCCTTCAAATCCATGTCATAAAGTTCTCCCATGTCAGTTCTGATAATTTGGTCTGCATCTACAAAGATAACCTGCAAGATAACGCATCACAGAACTTCAATCGACTATAACCAGACAACCAAGAAAAACCATGATCTAGTAGCATAATCTATTGAATTCTTAAAAAAAAAAAAAATAAGTGGAAAAAAAAGAGTTGAATACCTTCTCCAACGCCAGGGGGAAGATGACATCAAGAAATAGAATTTTATATGCCCAAATGATTCTCTGTTTCTCCTTTTGTTTGTGCAGCCATGTAGGCCATTTGTATGTAATTAATTCATAGTCAAAACCATATTCCCGAGCCATATGCGGAATTACATCCTGAAAGAACAAAATATCTCATAAGTACAACATCTGAAATTCGTACATTAAAACAAGCTGCTAGAAAGAATTAAAGGTGAAAAACACAAGTTAGAGAACCTTGAACTGAGGAGAGAGATAGTTTTTTATAAACCAGAACTTCACTGGCCGTTGAGTATTCTTCAGAACACTTAGTATCATAATTTTTAGGAAGCGTTCATATCTGCAGAGTACATCTTGCTGTTAGGCAAGGAAAAATATGCTACAAAGCATAGAAGTAGGGCGAGCTTATTCAAGTCTGACCTAAACCTTCATCTTTTTAACAACTAAAAGATAAGTGTTACCAGAACTATATAACTTACCCAAATATATTATTAGAAGAATAGACATGTAAGATCCTTATAAAAGAATAGACATATAAGATGACATTAGAAGTAAAAAAAATATGAGAATTTATTAACAATGGCAATAAAATTTTGTTTCTTTCTTCGGTTCTTTTTCTTGTTAGAAAAAAAACATAAGAATTAGAAGAAACAAAGGGAAAGGGATGGGCCAGAGAGTGGACATCATACTACACAACAGAAATTGGGCCACATAAGGACCATATAAATGCAGGGAAGAAAAAAGATGAATCCAAAACAGAAAACTCACAAGTGTCCGGAAGCAACAGAGAATATGTTAATCGTCTTCCCATGACGACCACTGGTTACCTGCTTCTTGACAAGGAATAGAAAACTGTTTAGCCATCATGGTTCTCTTCCTTTAGATTACCCCATGATATGATTATTATATTTGATGAGTGAAACTTGAGGAATTACCATTGGAGTGCTTTTACTCTTCTTTGACTGGTCACCACCACCGATAAATCCAGAAGCCCATTTAAGAATATTAGAATTCCAACTGTTTTGGTTTCCCTGCATACAAGAAAATTAGTATTCCAACGGCATAATGTTTCAGAGTTACAGATACATAATAAAATTTTCTGTAAAGGGAAATGTTTTACAGTATAAAACAAAGGAAACGTATCACCTTTTTCTTCTCCTGTGAATAGCTATTGTCGTCAGCAGAAACCAAGAGTTTCTCATGTTCCTTGCCCTTTTTTTTCATCACCTCCATGTGAACAAGTTTACCACGCAAATCATCTATAGTGATCCGTTTTGACAAAGTTGTCTCCTGATCACCATCACCATCTTCCTTTAAAGCATAAAGCTCTGAGCTTCTCCCTGGAGCAAGCTGCAGGTACCAAACTCCAGGAAACGCTTTCATTTGCCAATAACCCAAATTGGCCATGACAAGTGTGTCAACCAAGTGCGGTGTACTCTTAGTGCCAAGGATCAGCTGAAGGCCTCGAGGAGGCTCATGATCCTTCTCAGAGCAGTGACCTGGTCAAATTGTTTAGAAAGAAGAGAAATTAACTCATTCGCAGCGGAACCATAGCATTACTTCTCTAGTCAATATTTCAGGTTACTAAAGCGATCACATCAAATGGAGGAGAATCAAGTACCTGTTAGGACAAGTGCTTCTAGTTCATACACTGCTTGCAGTGTCCTAGTCTCTCCTAGGTTTTCAAGCAATATATTATCTAGGTCATGGCTGCAAGTTTATGCAAATATTAGAAATGACTATGTAGCCTGCCATATATGTCATTGGTAATTAGCTCCACAATTTTTTTAAACACTTACATGGCAACAACAGGCTCAACAAGCCAAGGCTCAGGAACATCAAGATTCATAGTCAGCGTCTTAGAAGGTGGCATATTAGCGAAAAATGCTTTGGGACCATAAATAGTGTAATCTGTACTACTAAAGTCATCCTGCAAAATTAGCAAAATGAGACAGGGAGCATGATATGTCTAAAGGGCTTAATTTATCAACAAAAAAAGAGGAATGACTGGCATACCGATGTTGGTATAACATATCTGTAGTAGTTCTTCAACGGAAGATCAACCAGTGAGCTCTGCAAGTAAAAAGATAGTGCTGATTTCTTAAGCCTGAGGTTTACTGACAAAGCCTTTATTTTGAGATGTTTCATATGATTAATAAAGAGGCAATATACTATAGGACATGCACACATTGAGGATGTTCCATATTATTAATACAGATGCAATATACCTTAGGACATCAGATATTTTGGAGACAGAAAATGCAAATTGTATGTTAAAAGCTAAAGTAAGTAGAAATTTGTATAATTTGTTTAGCTAAATGAACAAGAGCAAGATAGTCAATATTAACATTTCATATCTGAAGCATCCTAACAATAAAAGGGACACGAAAATTTTTGAAACACTATCTTCTAAGTTCAGCCATTTCTGACACTTCAAAATTTAACTGCTTAAGCTTCAGTTGTTTCAAACTAGGTTTCATCTCCTATCACAAGCAAGGGGAATGTGTCTGACTTCCTTTCCTTTCAAACCTCTGCTTGAAATATTTACACTGCAAAAGTTTACAAGTAATAAATTGCTGAAATGGTTCCTAAATTGTTTGTCGATTTTGAATCCTATCATTCGTTCTTATCTTGCGCCAATCACATGACTATAAAACCTCGCATTGATGTTGGCTAATTTTCCTTCTTCACCGAGGCCATGCATCTTTCATGTGACAAAGCCCAAGGACAAGACTGTCTTGAAACCCTAAAAGAACCATTAGGCCCGCCCACGACTCTCACTAAGTGATATCTGCAAATCACCTTTACCACTGCAGAACACAATACAGAGGCAGTTCCACTGCCAGTCCCAATCATGGAAAAAAAGTAGTGATCATTTTCATGGTTGTCATATACTACTTAAAGAGATCAACTCACCATTGGGTTAAGTACAAGCCTCATGCTTGGCCGAATGGACTTTGACAAAAGCCGAAGAAGAGACGACAACTTTTGACCAGATGAGCTCAAGGGATCGATGACAGCATCAATATGAATGCTGGAACTTTCATTTTCTAAAACAACAGCACTGCCACAAACACATTAATTGCTTTCAGTACAATGGAAATTCAAATCAAGAAAAGTCAAATCAGCAAATCTAGTTCACAGCATAAAGTTGATGGCTGATTTAAATGCAGAACATTGCTGTTTGATAAAGCATCTTCTACTTATAGATGTATGTTTACAACATGACTGAACTTCGGGCACATTGCACATCAAAAATGTTTTATGCAGACTCTAGCTTCATATCTTATAAAACCCTTAAGTTCCCCTTATGCAAGACAAAACAATGAGAGCCCAGTCATCTCCTTCTCAAACCCCAAAAAACGAGGGAAAACTAAAGAAACTGGTGTTACATGACAGTTGGTGCAGCATCTTTGGTTAGTGAGACAGTAGAATAGCTTAAGGCGTACCTACTTGAGCAGTGCTAGGTATTTCTTCACAGAAGTTTATCAACACATCCAAAGATATGGAGTACATCCTTTTTTTTAATCAAGCAGAAGAGTATCTTTCTGCTTAGAGTTTCTGTTTCTTCCAGTCCCTACTTTAAATCTTTAACCAACTTTCTCGCTTCCTATGATTTCAAATTTCGAGAAACATATAACGTAAACCACCACAATGAAAGGCTGCTATCGAACTCATATGTCCTGGTAATCTAACGCTTTAAAAGGCAAAGCTGGGACTCATCTCACGACTTGCCCCAGTGTGAGGAAGATTAAAAGCTCTCAAGTGACCATGAAGAGCAAAAGTCTCAAATGGCTTTCTGGCTTTGGTTGTTCCCCCTATGTGCCCTGGAACATTTTATTTCTTACACTTTCTTTAAGCATTTGGAAATAACTTTCATAAAATGTTTTCTTTGTATATATAATGTTGGTTGTCAAATTTATGAGGCTGTCAATGTACTTGACCAATATAACAATATCACCTACGTGTAGTTAGTTACAATGCAAATAGAGGTCAAAGTGTCAGGCCAAAATGCAGTAATTTATTTAAAATTACAATGTAAACCAGTAGATGATCATAGCCATGGAGAGTGCAACTTGAGTCAAATAAAGTCTCATAAATTTAAGGTCGAATACCGACCATATTTCATTAATTTCATAGTGAATTGCCTGCAAAGTTTCTGCTATTTAGTAGTGCAATCTTGTCTCAAATTTCTAAAGTTGAATAAGGCCAGATGACTTAATATCTTTCTTTTCACGCCGTCAAAGGTGCCGAATAGGGAAATACTGTGCTCTGTTTTTTCTTNGAAGGGTCTGTGTAGAGAGGTTTGGAAGTTAAAACCGATTAACTTGGATTACTCAAATCTCATGCGAATGGACGCAATTAGTTCCATTCAGTGTGAAGAAAATGAAATGTTAGTGCTGTTTTGAATATTTTGTTTTCCTTTCATCCTTTTTCTTTAATGGGATAGACTATCTTGTAAGTTTACAACTTTGCCAAATCTATTATCTGCTTATCCACGTTGAAGAAATATATTTTTCGGCTCATTCAATTCAGTATATTTTATGGGATTCTGTCCAAAATTTTATTTTTGTTTTAACCACAACCATCACTCTTTCTTCAACAATCCTAGAATATATGATACCCACGAGTTGAACCTCTAATATATTGGCTGTGTTATTATCTCTTTTTTCTCTTTTTGGTCTACGTGTATTTAACCTTTAGGCTTTAGCGACTCAACTTTTATTCACATATGTTATTATGTTTTAAATAGTTTATTTTAATTTTTAATTTTCTATTTTTTGAATTATATACGACGTTTAATGCATTTTGTTTAATTTTTCATATCATTGCTATTTTAGAATAGCAACGTAAAAAGAGAAAAGAGAAAACGTGAGAAAGAAAACTCACATTGAATTGAAAGTCGAGTACGTAAAAGAAGACTCCTTATATAAGAGTTTTGAGTCACGTGTAACAGAGGAACTTTCTCAATTCTCGATTATTCCTAATTATTATGATACTATTCTAAAAAATTCTTAATAACTTTTTCTAACTTTCTACACTCCCGCCCAAACTCAAGGTGGGAGAACACATCTTGGTTTGCTTATCCTAAAAATAAGAAATACTAAGCAGATGCCTGGTCCCTCTAAAAAAATAAGAATACTTAATACTTAAATTGAAAAAATATTTGTGGAAATCATCGAAATAGTAAACATCAGCCGGAATAGTGCACAATCTTTTGAAAGGAAGTGGTGCCATAAATGTGTAGGTTCTCTATTTTTTGTACATTTGTTTGTATACGGAATGTCCCTCATTAAAAATATTATTTACGTCATCAAAAAAAGTGCTTTCATAATTTTGCCCTTGAAAAGGACTGATACTTGCAAAGCGAGAATAAGTACTCTTTGCAGCACATAGAAAAAGAATTACTCGATCACTTGAAAGAGCTAGAATAATCCCCACCCACCCCAAAAACAAAACAAAAAAAAAAGAAGACAAACTCTCGCTTTAAGCAACAAAGCCAATGGCTTTTAATAACATTGATTTGGAATTCTTTATTATTATGACATAACAACTACAAATATTTTAAATAACATTCATAATGATTCTCTTGACAACCAAGAATCTTTCAACAACTAAACAAAAAACTCATGGGGCTTAAGGCCATGCCTATCCTCTGACAAGTAAACAGACCTAGTGGCCTTGTTCGTTTAGAACATTAGTCCAATCTATGGGATTAAAGAGCTTAGCATTAACTCTTTTTATCTGACCTGTAGTCTCTTCAAGGTTACCTTTTTTGCTTTCTTCTATGTATTTATCCATACACGCTTTTGGTGTGTTCTGTTTCCTTTATATGCATATCCTTCTTTACAAAAATTATAAGTAATAAGTTAGAGCCTAATCTATGACAGTATTGTCAAACACATAAACAATCCCTTATAAATAACTCTTTAAGTGAAAAAGTTGATCCACGTCATCAATCAAATGTGCGTTCACAAAATTATGAGTTTTGAAATGTGTTACCTGTATTTTGCAGACAGAAGTTCAAAGCGAGCACCTTCAGAACTCCGATCCCTCATAGAAATGGAAGATGAGACGGACATGACAATGTCACTGATGAATTTACTACAATGTGAAAAATCACATATTTTTTTTAGCAATGAAGAAAAATAGTTGGGAAAACCTGAAATTGAAGAAATAACTAAAGCACGCCATTAGCTTAAATTGTTGAAAGATGGTAACTAGGTTCATAACAAAAGCAGAAAATATAATAAAGGATAGAAATTATTCCAAGAAACCAAAGGTTTGTATTACTTCTTATGCTGGTAGTTTGTCAAGCACTTCATCAAAACTTAAAAGTAAATTAAGCGGAAGTACCACAATGGTTTATGAAAATTCTCACCCAGTGGAATAATACCAATCTAACAGACGATGAGAACAAATCTTTAGATGGAAAAACCAATTGTGCTAATATGACCCAAAGGACAGTGTCATTAAGAAAGGTAATGGAGAATAGATACATGGGTAGGTCTCTATAGAAACAGCAATATCCCGTCATGTATAAATCGACAAAGATGCCAGTTTCTAGAAAGCAGCAACAGGAATATGCGGTGGCATCAAAAGACAGCAATGCTGGGATAACAGACTGTTCAATAACTCAATAACAGTGGTTGATTGTGATGCCATCATCTGACTTCGGGGGAACCTGCTTTTAAAGCAGATATTTACAGAAGTTGAAGATAATATTCATATCTGTTAGCTCCATAGAATAGGATCATATATAGTGTAGATATGTAACAAAAGTAGCTTATTTATGAAGGGAAGAGAAGCTTGTTTCATGGAAGGAAACAGGGGTATCAAACTCGAAAACCCACTTTTCATGCTTTTCAAAAGCAGTAAGCAGGTGTTCACAATCAGCAGCATTTGAGAAGCGAGAAGAGAACACATTGAAGAGCAAAAGAGCACAAACCTTGTTAGCATATCAGGATCGATCTCCTCCCACTTTACTTCTTCTATGATTTCCACTATATGCTTTATTCTTTGCTTAAATTCCAGAGACTCCAAAAGTTGCAAATCATGGCTCAAGAATGTTGTGCCGTCAACCAGGCCAATCACCTATCAAATAGGTCAAAGAACAATATGTAACCAAAGAATAATATAAGCTCGTCAAAAACAGATTAAACAATGTCTCTTCAAAGCACCCAGTACTCAGAAAAACATGAGGATGGGATCTCAAAATCAAAATAGTATTGGAGGACAATAATTTCAATAAGGAATCGGCATTTCAAATTAAATGCAATTGACAGAAGTCAAACTTACTCTCCCATTTGTAATAACTGCATTGGCACCATATTCCAGGCCAACTTGTCCAAACAAAAATGTTCCCACCTGCAAACGTATTCAAAATAAAAGATAAGTGGAAAACCTACTCCGCAAGCATGCATCTCATCAATACCTTAGCCCCATAGCACCTTTCCAAAACAATGAGTTCATATTGGCAAATTGGAGTCTCTGAAAACTTTGACCATAGAGTTCACCAATTCAGTAGGTATTTTTGTTCTTTCATCTCAGAAACTGGGTTCTAATGATAAATGTTCGTTTCACTGGTAAACTTGAGCACTCTGATTGATAGAAGGGTTTAGCTATTGACACAGCTAAGCCATGAAGTGGGACAAAGCAGAACTCTGCTATGTTGTCTACGAAATTACTATCAAATGTTCCAAGAACTTCACTAAGCATAGCTAAGGTACTATCAGAAATAGGAGACACAAATGACATCCTAACCATTTGCAACTTCTATCTCATGGAATTTGCTCCCATATATTTTGGCCAGTCCCACATATTGGACACCTGATTAAAATATAAAACTCAAGGCCTTGGATGCATTGATGAACAAACTAGCTAAAGGCAGGAACAGTCAGGTACCTTATTCAAGTGCATCCTCAACTTCTCGTCAGAAAGTCCAGAAAGAGCAGACTTGAGTCCTTTTGAGGACAACCCATTTGAATTAGCCAGTTCAAAGACCTTATCCAAAAATGCCTCGCTGCTTTCAGTACCAGCAGAAGATGGATGCATATGATTATGTTCGTAAAACGAGCAAATTTGGTCCAGGAACTGCAGAACGCCTTTCTTGTGACTGCAAGTCATCATTATAAAGCAAGATAAAGAAAGAGAAGAAGTGCAGTTTAATGAAGCAATTTAGAAAAGAAACAGTGCCTAAAGAAATCATGTCAAAAGAATCAGTAGAGACCTATATGATGAGGCTGTGATTTGAAAAACTTTCATGAAAAGAAAACTTGGGGAATGACGATCTAGAATGGAGTTAAACAGCACTCCCAAGCGTCCAGTTGTTGTGCCTGTCATCTGCAGAAGAAACCAAGCACTTAAGTCCCATAACAGAAAAGTATTTATAAGCGATAAACGATGACAAATGAAATACTAATGCCACAAAATCTTTATTAAGAAAAAGAGAAGAGAAGGAGAACTACCAGATAACGTATTCCTTCACGAAGCAATCCCATCCCTTTCTTTGAAGCTATATTGACAGCAAGAAGATGAGTCACTGGCTTCAAATCATCTATTGCTGGAAGAAATTACGGAAACACAAATCACAGACATACTCAAACATGTTCCATAAAAAATAATAGTGCTAGGACAAGTATAGCTTACTTTCTGTAGAATGCAAGTAGCTGACATCATTAAGAAATGAATCCCCTGCTAGAATTATAGCAGAAAGCGATATGAATCTTGGTTTGACTTTCCCTTCAGCTATAATCTAAGTCAACAAAGGGACAGCAATGTAATCAATTATTTCAAGCATTAAACACTAAAGTCAATACAACATATTTAGAGAAGATAAAGAACTGTACCTGTGGGTTATAGCGCTGCACGCCACTCTCTGACAGGAACTTTTCCAGGATGTCTGTGTGAGAGTTTATGTGTCCAAAATAAACTTGTTCCTGTATTCTAGGAAGCTCATCGTTCATTGCATTCATAAGAGCGTCCTGCCAATAGCAGTTCCAGGCATATTGTATCATGCTATAGGATGATTTCATCCTCCAAGAAATAAAATTCAATGACAGACAACAAACGCCATAGGAATGAATATTTCTACCTGATATAGTTAACATAGCTTTGAAGTCCAGTAACAAGAAAAATTAGATACAAAATTACATGAGCTGCCAACTACGTATATCAGGTCTCCAAAGAAAAAACACTCATTCCCTAAACCTTTTTCCAAAAGCAAATTCCATATTATAGGAAACATGTCTTTCCTAGAGCAACCAAAGCAGATGGAAAAGAGGCCAGTTCGTGAGAAAATGACATTACTCAGAAGATCGGAATATAGGACAATTTAACAACCCAGCATAATCAATTTCCTAGAATTATATGCATACTTGTGCAGGATATTTTTCCTTCCCCCTTCTCAATCAACCAAACTTCAGCAAAGAGTAAAAGCGCCAATTATTGAGACCAATTATGTACTTGGCAAATTAGTTGCACAACTACTAGTAGAGATACTGACTTAAAGTTAAAATCTCAGATGCCAAGCTTTTCTTTGCAATATTTTGAATCTGTGATCATAAATAAGGTATTACCTCAGTAGGGTCATGGACAAGCCCATTGAATAAGAGGCAACAACGCCTCTTAGCCAACCCTAGCTTAAATACAAACAGAGAGCTTTCCTCGGAGAGTTCTTTGAAAGTATGTTCTTTCTCCAGTTTCAATAAAGTATCTTGAGGTGGTGTTTTGGCCTGAGGTCTACAAAAAGACACTAGCTGTAAATGTTTTGGAACACAAATCAAGAAAGAGACAATCCATCAGCTCCAACAAAGAAGAATGAAAAGCCCTTGTAATGCATGTAGCTCTCATGAACAAGCAGAAACATATAACTGGATGTTTGGAAAATAGTAGACTTACAGCAGTGTTTCCACAAATGCCGCTTCAACATGGTGTACTTCAAGAGGATCGTCAGTAGCTGACTCGACTCGCAATTTGTTTACCTACATTTCTAGGCAAAAACTATTATTAACTGTGTATATTTGTAATGAACCACAACACTACCACAGTGACAGGGAAAAATATTAACTGTGTATATTTGTAATGACCCACCACCATTTTTCAGAAGAACAAAGCATCAACAGGAAAAATAAAAAGAGCTAGCCACCATTACTCTTCGAATTTACACCCCATCAGAGATACCCTAGACATAATTGTCCTCAAATTTATACTAGCAAAGGCAGTTTTCTAGGGGAGCGATGTTGTGGGGAAAGCTCCATATATGAGAAGTATAACAAAAAGTAGAGAACACGAACAAAATATGGGTCTCTACAAAAGACAACCAATCATCTGCACGCAAACAAATGGTGAAAAGAAAAAAAGATTAATATGACTGACTAGAATAAAACACCTATGAGGCGCGAGAAGCAGTGGAACTGATTAGGTTCACAGCTCAACAGGACCCGAAGCTATGGCAGGTCATGTTAAAGTAAAATTTAATCACTTTGATAAATTAATACATTTTTTTCCTTTAAAAACGAGGGCACCGGCAACAGATTTCACAGAACACTAAATATTAGATCTGGAAACACAAACAGATCAGGAACATGCAGAACTACATGGCAGATTACAAAAAGTACAACCCTCCGTCTCATTTCATGTGGCACTATATTGTTATTACTTGAAAACATCTCATTTTATGTGGCACTATATTTTTATTAGTCCTTCCCAAAAAGAATGGCAGATTTCTATACTTGATACTCCCTCCGTTTAAATTTAGATGAGGTAGTTTGACTCGGCACGGAGTTTAAGAAAAAAGAAGACTTTTAAAACTTGTAGTCTTAAAAGCTTTGTGGGGCCATGACATTTGTGTGGTTATAAAAGCTTCTTGTTAAGGGTAAAATGGGTAAAATGAAGAGTTTAAAGTTGAATTATTTTCAAATTTAGAAATGTGTCCTTTATTTTGGAACAGACAAAAAAGGAAAGTACCTCATCTAATTTGAAACGGAGGGAGTAACAATTTAACTTTAAACTTCCCATTTCACCCTTAATGGTATCCTTTTATAACCACAGAAATCCCATGGCATGTTTACAATTAGAAGTTCCAAAAGTTACTTAACTCTGTGTCCATTCAAATTATGCTTCATGAATTTTGAAACAGAGGCAAACAATTTTTCTTTTTTCGGGCTTTTTAAACGGACTCCTTCATGCATCAAGTTTTTAACCTTCAGGCGCAGCAATCCACACACTAACATGGTAATCACACAGTTGGCATCCCTGCAAGCTAACATATTCTTTAACGGGCATTGTAAACAACTGAAAGTGTTCAAACCATACATTGCTCAAGAACTGGAAAGCTGTTGCAATTCCTTGGTTTTCCTTGATGTAGATGAAAAGACGAATAATCTGCAAAGAAACGTTACAGTTTTCAACAGTTCACGCGCATCATGAACAAAAATTGGAACTTCACTGGAAATAAAATGTTAACTTAACAACCAAAATGGGGACAGTTACAAGAGTTCTTTTACTAAATTATGTTCTAAAATAAGTAACAATATCATCAAAGGCTAATGTTACGGAGTAGTTGCCTCTACAGCAACACACCATGCATGAATACTCAAGAATAACAGATTGTGGATATGAAACAGCAAAAATTTAGATTCGTTATCTATATCAAAGTAGGCAGAGATGTTTAAATAAAAGTTGGAACGAGCAGAAGTAAGATAATTTGCATTTTCAGTTATTACATCACATCAACGGCTCAAGGAAAAGCAACATGGATAATCAATTTGAGTTTTCAATAATGGAAGAATTTGCCATCTCAGAAAGAGGGTCAAATCCTCATAGGTAAGTGCTACAAGATCAGGTACATCTGAATACATGGTTATGGATCCGAATCACTTAGTATCGAACAATTCCTATTCCAACTGAAATCCTCAAATATGTGAATGAGTGTAAATTTCCTATTCCAACTGAAATCCTCAAATATGTGAATGAGTGTAAAAGTGTTTCTCCTGCTTGTAATAAGAAGTCTCAACATCTTGATGCATGCATTGCTATTTACCTACCAAAAAAGAAAAACTAGATGCATGCATGTAATTTTATCTAAGCTATAAGAGTAAGATCCAAATAGGGTCCAATTAAATACTTCTATAAGTGGCTAGCCAGTTGTGCTTTTAATTGCATGATACCAATAACATAGCATGTCGTAGAATATAATAAGTTCATATGACATCTCTTTATTCTTAGATTGCTATTACTACCCACTGTTTGATTGCTTTCTTAAGCTTCGGTTTTCGTAATATCTTGTTGTTGTTACTGCTTGTTGCAACTACTTCTTTTCATTTTTTCTTTAGCCGAGGGTCTATCGGAAACAACCTCTCTGCCCTCCCAAGGGGTTGGGTTAGGGTTAAGGTTTGCGTACACTAACCACCCCAGACCCCACTTGTGAGAATTCACTAGGTATGTTGTAGTTGTTGTTGCATATGACAAGCGCCTTATAGAAGTATGTTGAAGACAAAAAAAAAATTGCAATAACCGGCATATCAACTAATTTACGTACGAAAAAAAAGGAGTGATGGAAAAGGTACAGAAATCATGTTTGTTTACATGGCTATATACACTAATAAGTAATTGATCAAAATAAACATTCTCCTGGTACTTTGCGCTATATGTAGGGCAAAATTAGGCATAGAAATCTAGTAATTGTAACCTGACTATACGCATGTTAATCTGAAAGCATTTTCTTTCAACTCTACCATACGTCATGCAAAAGAAACTAGTAATTACTTGTAAACATTGAGTAACCCAGCTTATACCAAGAACAAAAAGATGTGTTACAAAGTACAAATCATCTTATGCAATCATTTACTATTTATTAGGAAAAGACTCGAGTAGTTACCAAACTGGAGAGGTCTTCCTGACTTGGACTATCCTTCTCCCTATAAGAAAGGGGAACTTCACCACCACTCGACTCGATCTCCTCAATTAACTTTGCAGAGTACAATATCACACCAAATCTCATTGGAATATGATTCTCAAACAATGAAACAATTGTGTCAACTGTCTGCAAATTTTAGAAAAACTTTCAACCCACAAATCGCCTTTGATTGGGTGAAAACAACACAAAACCAATTCAAACACAAATGAGCACAAAAACAATTTGTTTCAGTTATAGAGCTTGCCTCAAGCCCACAAATGGAAGCAGGGTCCAAAACATAAACTGCATGGAAGAGGTTCTTCCGGATGTAACGCAATTGTCCAGGGAAGACTGGCATCAAGATCTAAAGCAGAAAGATACAAACAGTTAGAAAATGAAACGCTAATGAAGATGATCCCGAAAAGCACAGCCCAAAGATCAGAGGAACACAGTACCTCATTCAAATTGCTCCGCCAACGTTTATACATCACATCCACCTCCAAGTTATTGAGATAATGAACATGATCTGAGCGAAAATCGACACGGAAATTACTGGACTCAGAAGGGGGCAGTGCTGAAAGGAGCTTCCTCACGGTGCTAACAGGAATCTGAAATTCTCAAGCAACATGTTACTGCATCAACATATTGCTTAACAGAATGCTCATGAAAAAAATTAACACCCAAGACGTTTGGGATAAAAATAAAAATGGTAGACATAATATCAATATGGATGAATGCACAGACAAAAGACAAGTGTAAAATTTTGAGGTATGAAGAAACTTCATCTCCCATGTTTAGTCTCATGTTTAAATGATCTATTTCCTAAAACTTGCAATCATAGTTTTATGCACAATTGATGAAAAAGTTCCAATTGACGTTCCAAGTCCTGAACTTACTCTCCATGAGTAGAAGCTGAGGCAACTGTCATAATGGCCATCTTAGTAGCTAGTTTTGGTAATCAAAATAATGAGCTAAATCATAGTTAAGGTTCAAGCACTATAGACTTCATTTTTTAATGATGGAAAATACAGTATATTGTATGCTGTATAAATACATGAAGCATTTTTAGTCTCTCCAGCAAGATGTTTCTGCAGCATATCCTTGGATAACTCCCCAGTAAATTAGGTAATTGTTCACCGGAAGGAAATCTCAGATAAGTAAAAAAGATGTTAAAACCCAGGGAAGTTGTATTAGACATGCTCACATGCTAGCCCAAAGAGATTAGTCAGCTTTCTTGAGAAGGTTCTAGAGCTTCGCACCTTCATTTTAGAGTATTGATCAGCTAATGATAACTCCTTATGGACCATATCAACCAGCCTGGAAAACAAATTTCAGAATTAAAACAGTAAATAGGACGATCTCCACTTCTCCCAGTGAAACACCTTGGTGATGATAAGACACATCCTAAAAGTAAAATCAGGTGAAACCAATATATTGAACCACCGACAAGCAATACTCTTTATTGAAGTTATCACTCTTAGGAATGGTATAACCAAACACTCGGAGACCTCCATTGAAGCACATATACAAGTAACAAAGGATGGCCATTATTAAGAGTTGACGGATATTTCACAGTGCTGCATTGAAGGCATGCAAAGTGTAGGGATGGTCTGCGCAACACAGCAGAAAGACATAAATTGTCTTAAAACAGTACACAGAGTGATATGCCATTATCACTTATTTCCAGCTAGTTCGAATCAAACTACGGCTGTATATTGACATTGTAGAGCACAAAATTCCACTACTGCTGAATTCAAGTACGAGAACCACAATACACCAAGAAATAAGAATACATTAGCCTTGAAGAAAACAGTTAAACAAAAAATCCAGTAAGCCTGAGGGAGAAGAAAAAATAAAAATGATGAATAAGGAAAAAAATTGCCATCATTTCCGTTGTCAGTTTATTTTGCCTCTCAAGGGTCTAATTATGAAAAACTGCTGTGGTTATGCATCTAAGGATGTTGAAGCTTGTGCGAATTCAGAATTCTAGGATTAAAAAGGGGGAATACAACAGCGGTAAAGGGGTGGCTGATCCATCTCTTATCACTCAATATTGCAATTTCCATTCCCTATCTCTAAATGTTCTCAATTCTAAAAAGAATGCAATATTTTGAGATAGTATTGCTGAACTGCCGGGCAACATTATGTTGCACTTGCTTGCGTTTTGTTCAAGAACTCCCACATCTTCGCTATATTTGCAAGTATATATTCAGGTATGATAAGAACAGTTAGAGCATAAGTCCTCTAAATCACATAGGATTCTGGTGAAATGTGGATAAAGGTTTACAGGAGATGTAAACAGTGCAATATGGCAATGCTACCCATCCAATCCTTCATCTAGCCAACCAAAGTTGTATCAAATAGTGATGTCCAAAGTAACCAACGCAAGGATTATATATGATAACATTCTACACAAAAACACTATCAAATTGCTAGCTGCAGTGTTTTAGATTCTAATCAGAACGCAGTGCTATATTGACTTCCTAAGCACAACCAGGTCTATCTGAAATTGTCCCTACAGGAATCATTTTTTCTAGAGCTTATTTTCCTATCTCTCATGAGGGACCAACATAACAAACGAAGTCAAAAGACACAAAACCATCGGAAGGATGAGACAATATATGTTGCTCACTTCCTAAGGGCAATTTTGACAGTTTTAGTTCCAATATTCACTTCCTTGTTTCAATAGAATCATCTCTCTGAAATTCATTTCTATTTTTCTTCATCACATATCTTGACAGTTTAACAATAGCACATATTAACAAATAATATAATAAATGAATTACACAGATGGAAAATAAATGGTGGGAGGGGGAGGAATTAGAGGAAGATAGCCTAGCAGCAAGAGGAAGTAGTACAGATAAAGGTCAATATCTTCAATATTGACTAAGGCACCATTCAAGGCCATTAACGACTTTCCAGGTGGGATCATTCGCTGATTTTCAACAATTTCCTCTTTGATAGACTCATTGAGCTGCATAAAATTAAATACATATCAAACAATCAGATCCACAATAAATGTCACATTATTTGGAAAAAAGTTTTAAAGGTGGAACACCAAATATGGTAACTGCAAAATATTTTACCTTCATCCGAGATAAAGAAGAGACAACACTAGGGAAGTTTTGATTAATATCTTGCATTAACTGCAAAGGATCAGCAGCATGAACTATCCTCTGGGCAGTTTGATGCCCTAAATCTGTTTATAAATATTTGGCACCACCAATGGATTGACCATAACGTTAGCTTAATCAAAAAGAAGCTCTCATTTCTGATGATGATAAGTACAGGCTCATAACAGTAAAGTTATCATCACCTTTTAATTCCCAGACATCAAGTGTATCAGATACTGCCGACGATAGAAGATAATCCCTGAAAGCCATGATTTCAGATGTCAACTCCGGTTTACGCTCCTACAGATATGAGAAGACGGAATCAGTTCTCCAATCTACAGCCTTGGCTAGGTGGATCGCATGCAAACTGTCGGTAAAGTTTGTCGACATTGTTATCTTCACCATCCTTGGCAATATCCTTTTTCTCTTTCTTTTCTTTTTTTTTGGCTGAACAGTACGTACAAAATTCATCAACATGTACATGGGACTATAAAAAGTTGATAATACAAACCAGAATCCTAGAGAATATAAATCCTCTGACTTCTTGGCTAAGGTCTTCAGTGTGAGGATCTTCGAGAGTGACCCCTGCAACAATGATAAAATTAGATACTTTTTGCTAAAGAAAAGATAATGAACTAAGGACTTGGGTCATTAAAAAACTTGATATATGATGCAAATAAAGCAGTAATCTTAAATGTTAGATCAATACCACCGTTAAGTAAAATCCGGATTTCTTCAAGAAGTAAAGTGGGTGGATCTTATTAAACCTAAAGTTCTGCTCAACTGATAAGACTATGTTTGAACTCCTAAAATTCAGCTTTTCAAAAAACATTTTAACAGGATATGGAAAATAAATACACAAACAGCTTTTTAACATACGTATATACACTATCAGCAGGAAAAAAAGTATACAGAAAATTGAGTCTCCGAAATTCATACAAGTTTCCTTAATATCATAAAAATAAAGGACGTTTCGTTATGTTGGAAGTTCTATTGAGAAAATCATGAGATCTGAAGATGTAATCACTATTATCATTGATCCAAGCAATTTCAGCTTAACCATGGAAAATGGTAATGAAAAAGAGAAAAAAAATCCTGAAACAAGATAGTGTCAACTGTCAAGCTTCTCATCTTAGAAAAGTCAATATTATCCCATATCAAGCAGTAAAACATCCTAAGCCGACAAAATTACTGAGACACTGTCGGAAATTATCGCATCAATACCACTGTTCGCATCAAGTAGCACAATGCAGATGTGTGCATAACAGGACTTACCTTTTTTCACGGTGCTGTCATCCATGGTCTTGTATTCCATGTTTTTCAGTGCTAGTTCCACACCATAACCACCCAAATTCAAGGAGTCTCTGGTACCAAGAGCTCCACAGGGACCACTTTTTGATTCACACCCAGAAGGTAACACAGGCCGAACCACATAATAGATTTTCCCCTGTGCTAGTTATTGGATAGTCAGTAATAGAATAAATTCTGAAACTATTTTTGGTTCTGGTAATAGGAAAGACAGTACAAAAATAGAGATAGGGGCTATTTCCACTATTTAGTTAAGAAGCAACATTAATAGAAAGTAAAGAGGAGCATAGAGTCATGGTAGCTGACCTCTCTGGCAGCATTCGCCAAGGTACGATGAAATTGTTCAAAGCAATAGGTCCCCAGAGCACCATATAAAATAGCTACTGGACTTCCTACATTTGAATCTGGATGGACATGATCAAATTCAAAAAGCTCGGGGTGAACTGTGTCGAGAGATCTGCATACAAAATTATATACACGTCAGTTATTAAAGATCAGCAGAGCTCAAAAGTTTTTGGGCATAAATCAACAATATCTACTTATGTTCCATAGAGAGAAAAGAAAGCCAGACAGACTTACACTTCTTTGGCGTTCTGCAGCCACACTAGCAACTCGGCAACATCAAAAAATAGTCTTCCACCAGTGTCTATCCAACAACAGTTTCCTTCATGACTTCTTGGATTCCCACCAACAAGCAGAGGATTAATCTTTTTGTTCTTTGCATCATCATTTTGCTGAAATACTCCTCCTTCAGGATAGCTAGAGCTGTTATCGTCGGCGAGTGGAAAAGAAGAAAGAGATTCCTCTGCCAATTGACGATACAGCACTATTCTAGGAGACGCTGATCGAAGAGTGAGAGAAAATTCAAAAATTGATGCCAAAGATTCACTTAATTGAGACCTCCCATATTTTACAATTCTCTTTAAGCAATCTTTGGCAGTACGGCAATCGGAATTTTCATCTGCAGATTGAAGCCAGAACTCAGTAAAATCCCAGTAGAGGTCCTTAGATTCCTTTGATAGCAATTCCCTGTCCATCATGAGCAGAACATCACAAAATATAAAAGGAAAAGGCACGGTTTACTCCTACTACAAAGAAACCTATAAGAAGACTGTTTTGAGGACATTTTGGCATTAGAAAGAATCTTCAGTGTTGTTTATATCTTCGTTATAACATTCCAATTTTATTAGATATCCCCAAAGGGATATCCTTAATGTGTAAATAAATTTCCTTCATGTGACTGAAAGCACTTGGGCATGCATGATATAAGTAACCATGATATTTTGACTACTCTGCATCTCTTAATGTTGCCGTCAAATTCCTCCTTTATTTATTACTACCTGATCTTCTAGACATACTTCTTTACGATATGTTAATTGTTGCAAGTATCCTTATTTAAACTTACCTACAACTGATTAGCTTTCCTTCTGCAATTTTATCACCCAAATTTGTTTACTACTTTTCTTTAAACGCATGACATTCTAACATTAGATTTGGCATTACTTTCATGGGCCTTGTTCCTAAACACTATAATGACTCAGGTTTCCCAATGGCAGAACAATGTAAATATCAAATATCTCTCATTACACACACTCGTGTGGCCTACCACTCCACAAGAAAAACGAATATTACATAACTGTACTTTTCCACACACCAAACTAGACGACAAGGAGTACCCATAAAAGCATTGAAGTAAACAGAACACTGTCTTCTACTGAAATTTAGGAATCCTAAACTCTAGCAAGAAATATTGTGTCACCATAGTTTGTGATGATTAGCCTAGTCTTAATTTATCAAGTCTAAAAAAGAAATAGAATGATATACATGCAAAGATGCTATGTAAAAATCAGTTATAATGGTGAAGAAAAACATACCCAGCTTCCAAGAGTACGGGGGTACCAGACCACTTAGCCCTGAGAGCAACTTGAACGTTCTTGGGTTTACTACTTACAGCAGAAACTGAATGCCCAGAAAGGCAAATACAGAAAGCTACTGCGATCACAACCGAAAACCCAAATCTGAAACCGGTCTCCATTCCTGAATATTGATGAAGAGTATCAGGCTTTTTCGGATTCTTTAGAAGAATTAAGCCATTCAATAAAATCCAACAATCAAGATTGAAACATTAGTTGGACTGCAGATCAAGACTTTTGTGCTAAGTACAGTGTGAGAGGAGTATGTTAGGGCTCAGTGAAGTCCTCCTACGTTGCTCAAATCTGTACCTGCGATTGGAAAGGGGCAGCTTTATAGTGCATGGACTTTCCGGGTCTTGACCGAACGAAACAAGGGTAGTTTAGTCAATTCGTAATATTTCCACGTTCATTTTCTGATATGGCAGGTGTTCATTGGTGAGGCGCTAAGTACATAAATGACTCTCGCTTTTGACCCGATTCGTTTCTTTCAAATTTGTATCAAAAAATTTCTGTACTATTTTTTCTTGGAAAATTCACACTCATACACTACATTTATCATAAATAAATACACTTTAAAATAATTATAATACATAGCAACATTTTAAATTTTATAGAAAATACCCACTTTCAAAGTCTATCTAAATTACAACGCCTCTTTGCACCACACCCGAATCAGAAGCACTACTTTTTTCATTACCAGCATCACCGTTGCTCTGTGATTGTTGCTCCGTTGTCGCTGCTACTCTGCCGGCAAAGCTTCGTCCTCTTCAGCGAACGGCCATTACTGGCCAATGTTTGGCTACAATGAAGGATCTGGCCGGATTTTCGAAGGAAAATTTAGCTTTCTAAAAGTTTCCGTACAATAATGTGTTCTCAGATTTGACTGCCATTTTGTTCTCAATTTTTAATACTTAATACAATGTGTATAGTATTTTATTTTCGGACCTTATTTATTAGTTATTGTTATTGTTTATCGTCTATTTTCTGGTTTTTATGATGTTGTCGTTATTTCTTGATTTTTTGTTTATGATTTTTTTTCGTCATCTTGAGCCGAGTATTTTTCGGAAACAACCTCTCTACCCCTCGAGTAGGTGTAAAGACTGCATACACACTACCTTGCCAGACTCCACTTGTGAAATTTTATTCAGTTAATATTGTTGTATATAGTAATTTGTTTGGCCGGAAGACGACATCTCTTTCTTCCTTTTTTTTTTTTTTTGTGGAGTCATATATTGTATTCTCATATCTGGCTGGAATAAATGTTAAATAGAGAGTAAATATATTGTATTTGTAGATCTAGCTGGATTTTAGTTCGACTCTGGTGACGCAAAGCCTGAAAGCCTCATTCTCAAATCGCCAGTTTTTTAAATGATAAATATAGTGTATACAGTATATTCTCAAATCTAGTCGGACTTTTGTTCGTCTCCATTTTAAGTATAAATACAGTGTATGCAATGTTTAGCTTGGCCGAAAATGTCATCTCCATTGATATTGTTGCTTTTTAATACAGTATATTATTGAGCTATTTGATAATTGTATTATGATTTTCACACATTGAATGCAATCTTCTAGCCTGTATCCAATCGCTCACATGTTTTATTGATTGTATCCAAAATACAATCACTATGTGCGAACAACTACAGCTGATACAGCTTTCCGTCAAAAACGTATTCATTCATACAACCATTATGCACGGACAAATAAAGTTGGTACATTTTTTCTATGAAAATTGTATTTATTGATACAACCTGACAACATATTGATATAGCAATTTTTGAATTTGGTTGTATGCGTTTGATATAGCAAAAACAATACAATAACTACGAATAGTAATTACGCTTATTTTAGCTATGTGGAGTAATTAGCTATCGGACTATAGTCATTTCTGAAAGTTCACCCTTTTTCTTCACATTGACTAGCAACTTGTTTGGATTGTTGTTACATGTCATTTTATAATGTATCGTATTGTATTATACTGTATTGTGTTGTATTGTTTGATGAAGATAATATTTGGATAGATTGTATTGTTTGCCGTCGTTTCATGATGTCACGTACCAACAATATGAAGAATAAACTTACAACATTACTAAGAAAAAATAGGATACATGATAGAATTGTTATATTAAAAGGTAGGATAAATGATAGGATATAATTATTTAATAATAAGGAAGAGCAAGATGAGAGAGAAAATCAAAGAAACAACGCCACTACACCAAATTCGCCGTTCCATAAAGTGACACTTTTCGTCGTTATGTAATGATGGATTTAACAATACGATACAATAAATTTTAAGGAACAATCAAAACAAATATTGTATTTAAAGTAATAATATTGTAACGACCCGATAGGTCATTTTGCTTTCTAGAACCGCATTCCCCTAAAAAGACTCTCTGTATGTGCTTTTAATGTTTTATGACTCGCGGAGATGGTTAGTTCGGGTTGGAAGGGTTCAGGTTGAAATCGGAACACTTAGTTCCTTAATATTGGCTTTAAAAGGTTAAGTTTGACTTGTGTCAACATTTCTAGCAAACGACGTCGGAACCGGGATTTGACGGTCCCAATAGGTTCGTATGATGATTTTGGACTTGGGTGTGTATCCGGTCAGTTTTTGGATGACCCAAGAGCGTTTCGGCGCCTAAAGTTGAAAGTTGGCTTATTTAAGGTTTAAAGGTTCTTTAAATTTGTTTTGGAGTAGATTTTGGTGTGATCGAGCTCTGTTTGGGATTTCGAGCCCGAAATAGTTCTGTATAGTGAGTTAAGACTTGCACGCAAAATTTGGTATCATTCTGAGTAGTTTAAGTATGATTCGGCGTGTTCGGAGTAAGTTGGAAGAACTTGAAGTTCATAAGTTGAGTTGATCTGGTTTGGGGTATGATTCTTAGTTTTGTGTTGTTTTCCGCGTTCTGAAGTTCAAGTGAGTCTGTCTCATGATTACAAACTTTTTGGCATGTTGGGCGAGGCCTCAGGGGCCCCTGATGCCATTCGGACAATGCGCGGAAGTCGTTTGGACTTGGAGAAAAGGGCTGAAGCATCAGAGTTTCTGGTGCAATCGTACCTGCGGAGGACCACCCGCAAGCGCAAGCTCACAGAAGCGAGCCAACATCCGCAGAAAAGGCTAAGCGGGGGCTGCCCAGGAATCGCAAATACGGAGTATGGACCGCATCTGCAAAAGCATAAGTGCGATGAAGGCAACCACATAAGCGGCAAAGGCAGCAGGTGCAGCATGTGCGCCGCATACGCGGTCTCGCAGAAGCGCACCATTGTCCGCATATGCGGAAATAGGCTAGCTGGGGAAGAGCCGCATTTGCGATGCTCTTTCCGCGGATGCGGAGACGCAAAAGCGACCGAGGTGTCGCATAAGCGGAAATGTCGGAGGCAGTGAGTGCTTTTAATGTCGAGACTTAGGCCATTCTTAACTCATTTCTTTCACTTCTTGAGCGATTTTGGAGATTCTTAGAGAGAGATTTTCACCTAGCTACTGAAGGTAAGTAATTTCTATGCAATGTAAGTTAAATATATAGATTATGGGTAGATTTTAACATGTAATATTGTGAAAATTATGGGTTTAGTTGAAAATTTTAGGTTTTGATAAAGATGGGATTTAACTACGAAATGAATATAGAATTGGGTGAAAATTATATATTTGAGTTCGTGAGATTAAGTGTAACAATTATCTTCAAATTTTTCTGGAATCCAGGTACGTGGACCCGAGGGTAAATTTTAGAAATCCTCCAATTAGGGTTTGGTAATTACTCTAATAGTTAGATTATGAACTTTTGAACATGTATTGATTAGTTTATACAACATTTGACTAGTTTCGAGCTGTTCGGTGCCGAGTTGTCGCTTTAGAGTGAATTTGAGGTCGGAAAGTAAGCTTTAAGACGAGGTAAGTATCTTGCCTAACCTTGTAAGAGGGAATTTACCCCCTGGGCAGGTGACCGCGCATATTGCCGCCACTTTTCACATTGTTCTGCCCCATATGCGCGGATGTGCACTTGCATCGCCCTTTTCATCCTGTACTGTTGGGAATTTGAAATAACATAAAAATGAAAGTTGTATCCCTTTGAACTAGATTTCTAACAATATATTGTTGATCCCAAATGGAGTTCCGAGCGAAACATTATGTGCATTTTACTGGACACCGCGTAATATGCCTACTCGATTCTTTGTTTCGTTCCACTATCATCCGTTGATCCTCCAACACGACCCCGGCTTAATTTCTTGGGTTTTCACTCAGACTTCAAAGCTCCAAACCACTTGAATTCATTCCATAACATCTACATAGCTCGAAATCACTCCTACAGGGCATAAAATACAAAATTAGTGCAAAACACTAGCGATTAAAGCTCAAACTCAACTAAAGTGCAGTACATTAGAATATAATAATCGACTAAAACATGAGATTAAAGCCTACCTGTAATGACTCGGCCGGTCGTTTTGGGAATGTAAGTTCCGTTCGGCGGCATAAGGTCTTGAACAACTTCATACTATGTGTATCGACTTGCGTGCGTGGTTGAATTCAGTTACCGAATGATTCGGAGTCAAATCGGGAGAAGGATTTAAGTTTTGTAAGCTTAAGCGGAAAGAGTTGACCGAAATTTTGCTTTTGTGTAAACGACTTCGGAATGGGTTTTGGATGATTTCAACAGATTTGTATGGTGATTTTGGACTCAAGCGTGCATCTAGATTTGGATTTGGAGGTCCGTAGGGTGATTTGAAGCATTTCGGTAAAAGTTGGAAAAAATTATAGTTTAGAAGGTGGAAAGGTTTGACCAATAGTTGACTTTGGTGATATCGGGATGGGAATGTGATTTTGAGAGTTGGAACAACTCCGTTATGTCATTTTGGGACTTGCCTGCAAAATTTGACATCATTCCGGGTTGGTTTTATAGGTTTCGGCACGAGTTGTAGAAGTTGGAAGATTTGGAAATTCATAAGTTCGATTCATGGTGCGATTTGCATTTTTTGCCTTGTTTGATGTGATTTGAGACCCCGAGCGAGTCCATGTTAGGTTATGGAACTTGTTTGTGTGTTTAGACGGGGCCTCGGGGGCCTCGGGTGCGTTCCATGTGGGCTACGGGTCATTTTCCTCCTATTTTTAACTGTTATTTATGTCTTATGGTGTTCTTCTTCGTGATCGCGAAGGGTAACTGCTGACCACCTCATAATTCTTCTTCGCGTTCGCGGTCGCGAATGTTTTCATTTTTCCTTCTCCGTGTTTGCGTTCGCGTCCTCCCTTCTGCGTTCGCGTAGTAGAAACCAGGCCCTGCGCCCTGGTGGTCGTTACTCTTCGTGTTTGGGGGTTCCCCTTCGCGTTCGCGTAGATTCCTGTCATTTTCTTCTTCGCATTCACGAGCGTGTCTTCACGTTCGCGAAGTACTTCCTGGTAGCCTTAATTTTCTTCTTTGCGAGCGCGTCCCTTTCTCCGCGTTCGCTATGCATACAGGCCTAAGTAGAATATAAGATTTCTAAGTCGAGGGTTTGTCCATTTTCTTCATATTTTGAGTTTTAGACTTCGGTTTTGGGAGCTTCTTTGTGGGGTTTTCAAGAAAATCGATTGGACAATTGTTCTTCACCTAGAATTTATTGTATTATATGATTTTATCTTCATTTTACCATTTAATTTGTATTTTGAGTTGAGGAAAATAGTGGTTTTTGAAGAAAAATTTTAAAATGAAAAATCATGATTTGAGGGACGAATTGGTATCAGAATTTGATAATTTTAGTATGGTTGAACTTGTATTGGAATGACTGTTCGGATTTTGTAAAATTTTTCGGGTTTTGAGGTGCGGGCCCAGGGGGTCGACTTTTGGGTCGATTTTTAAATTTTGATAAAGATTGAGACTTTATGATCCGGAATAGCTTCTTATGAGTTTTATTTGTGCTTTGAAGTTATTCTAGTTAGATTTGAGCCTTCCAGAGGTCATTTCACCCGAGAAGTTCATTTCAGAGTATCGGTTTGTCTTCTTTGAGATAAGTATCTTGCCTAACCTTGTGTGGGGAAACTACCCCTTAGGATTTGAGTCTTCTATGTTGATTGTAGTCCGTGTATGCGAGATGACGAGTATGTGCTCGGACTTATTTATGGAAATTGGCCTTTTAAGGTTCTTAGGTCCCTGTGTTCACTAAATATGCAGTTGTTTTGTTATGGATATGTTTCTTAATGACTAGCTTCCCCTCTACCTACTTTAATTAGAACTAATTGCTTCATGATCCGCCCTTATTGTTTATTTGATTCATATGTGCCTTAATTGAAACTGTTATCTCTTATATTGTCATATTATCATTCCCCTAATTATTTATCTTTACTTGAAGTTATAGTTATCTCTTTTGTAATTGTTCATCCTTAGTTGAGGTTATGGCTATCTTCCTGCTGTCTACCTTTAATGGAATTTGTTGTATCTCCTTCGTAATTGCCCAACCTTAAAAGAAGCTTAGATATCCTATGCCTTAGTTGACTTGCCCTTATTTGGAATTATTTGACTCGTGTTAGTTTCCTTGATGTTGAACCGTACATTGTGGGACCGTTATTACATATTGTTACGCCTAGTATTTTTTATTATGGTTATTCCTTGTGAACTAGTTCTACCATTTCAAAAGTTATTGAGTTGATTTACTTGTCGTTTGTATTATTGTCATTGTTGTTGTTGTACTTGTTGTGGTGATGCACGAGGTTTATGCCGTGCTGTTGTTACTATTGATATTTGCACGTGCGGCGTGACAAGACGGGATATATATCTATGTGTGGGTTGCGCATGTGGCAAGACAAGGTGAGAACATTATTATGCACGTGTGGCGAGACAAGGGAGGCATTCACTTTACTATTGCACACGTGGCGAGACAAGGTGGTTTGTGTCGGGGATTGATTTGTGATGCATTGTGATGGCCTGGGGGAATTCTTGTTGTTGATATTTGTGTAGTAGTACACTTACTTGTGAGAGCTTTATCTTGTGAAAGTTGTGAGAAAACATTCTACGTGTTGTCCATTTCTTTTCTTATGCTTGCTAGCTGGTATAAACTATGTTAGGACACTTGCACAAGAATACACGTAGTTAAGCACCCTTATCTGTTAAGAGGTTTTCTTGACATTGTTGAGTATAGATGGACACCTTGTTTACTTGCCTTCTACGTGAGAATGACTTTATTTGGCACGTGAGTCGTCAGTACGGTTATGAGGTATAATGAGGGCACAGGATGCCAAGTGTTAGGGTTCGGGTATTGAGACCTGTGAGTTGTGATTTGTCTGAGGTTCGGTACCTCGTGGAGTTTGTTGACTAAAACCTGATGTGAAAGCGGTCGTGGTTGCTGTGAAAAACTATTTTTTGACCACACCCAAATTCTATACTATTTTTTGCTATAAATATTTATGTTATATCTAATCTCTAATTTTAAATTTTTATCTTACTCTTAATAGGGTCTATTTAAGAAAATTAAAAACAACAAACATATTCACATTCTTAGAATATAAGATCTTTTCTATGTTTAAATAGAAGAAAATATATATATACACATATATATGTATATACACACACACATATATATATATATATATATGTGTGTGTATCTTATCTTCTTTTATTCAATAAAAAAAAAAGAGTTAAGAAAAATAAATTTAA